>JAWNNX010000281.1:0-25269 GCA_035044505.1 Zaprionus lineosus
TCCAAAAATATGTCATCAAAGTTAAATAAAATTTAAATATATTATTTATTTAAATAAAACAAAACATGTGATATTATATATGTATATAAATAAAAATATTTTGAACGAATTATATTTATATACAAAAATATGGGCACCTGTATGGTATATTTATATTTTTTACTCAAAAATATATTAAGTTGTCATGTAAATTTATATATTGTGAATCAATTGTATTATACAAGTATAAATAATATATTTATACTTAATACAAAAACAAATTATAGGTTTGCCAGTCCGTTTACTGTCAGCGAGTACAAATTGGAAGTGCTTTCATAGCGCGAGGTCCGACCGGAGACTATAATCTGGTGCCACGGGTAACCGGTGTCCACGGAACATCGGTTCCGTCCGGTTAGTTGGTTGCGGCCCCTCGGGGAGTAACGTGGTGGCTGTGGTTGGTACCCACATCGCGGGCAGAGTCTTCGGACTCAACGTGGAGTTGCGTTAAACAACCGGCTGCTGTGAGCTCAAAGATCAGCAGAGGTTTAGATAGGCCTCGCTCCAAAACAAGGAGGTTGCCATGACCTGACTTATTGGTAACTATTGGTACCTAAGGAATTTATTCCAAAGGGAACGTTGGTAGGCGTTATCCCAACCCGTGCTCGGCACCGTGAGATTAAGCCAATAAGGCAGGAGCTCACGTAAAACTTCTCTGACATCCTTGTCAAAGGAAAGTTCATTATAATTATTTATTGGCAAAGTTAGCCGTCCGTAGAGATTGCTTCCACACTGTGATGTAATACATGAAGTTGATTTGGTGGAAGCTAGAGCACAAGCAGTGCCAGTTATATCAGACGCAGACAATTATAGCACAGCGAAATT
Organism: Zaprionus lineosus; assembly: GCA_035044505.1. Classification (NCBI taxonomy): domain Eukaryota; kingdom Metazoa; phylum Arthropoda; class Insecta; order Diptera; family Drosophilidae; genus Zaprionus; species Zaprionus lineosus. The sequence goes on from JAWNNX010000281.1 coordinate 862, forward strand.
TGTTAAAAAAAGACTAGAGGTATTAAAGGCAAAGTGGAAGATTTTGTGTTACTAAATAATGCAGAAAGAAAGCAACCAAAGTTGAGCCCAAAGAATAGAGGCCCTTTTCAAAAAACGGAGTTGTGAGGAAGGGATATTTAAGTCATTGACAAATAATAGGAAATTTAGATATGCTCATGATGACATAATGAAAATTCCAGTAGAGTTTACTAAGCGATAAGTAATTGAACAATATATTTAAAAAATAAACTGTTGAAAACAACGACCCTTTATATCAGAGAGTACCAAATACAAGAGGGGGTGATGGCTTCACAGCCTATTGGGCTTGGTAATTTTAAAACATAAATCATATGTAAACAATGCAAATATTTCAAATAATAATACATAAAAACAAAACATTACCTTCATAGCAAAGTATGTGTGTGACCATTTGGCTTTTCCTGTGCCTTTGGCCGTTGTAATTCACATTTTAATTATGCATATTTTGTATTACCGAGCCAATCTCAGGGCTCACCCACTCTTGTATTTAGTTCTCTCTGATTTATATAATAGAATTGTATAAATGCTCTTTGGTTGAAAGCTACTGTAGTGAAACGATTAAAAAAGAAACTGTTGAAAGAGACAGTATTAAATAAATAAAAATAAGAAATAGTTTAATTTGTAAATAAAAATGCAGGCACTAGTGTAAATATTTATATTGTTTCGTTTGCTCTGCGTTTACGGCTATATTCCAGCGTTTGATTGACATATCTGCTGTGTAGATAGTGTACAGCAGTGGTCCTAGGTCGCTGCCTTAAGGCACACTAGCTCTAACGGATATATTGGAGTACTTGGCTTTGCCGCCACTTATATAGAACTGCCTATTGTTAAGGTAGGATTCCAGTAGGGCATAGAACGTTGCAGGGAGGCTATTTGTCAGCTTAAGTTTGAGGCCTGGCTCAATATTCTTTCAAATATTTTGGAGAGTACCGTCAGTAATCTAATTGGACGATATGAGGCGAGATTAGCTTCGGGCTTGCCAGGCTTGAGGATCACTATGACTTCAGCGCGTCTCCAAGGCGTCTGAGCTTCCTCGTCCCGGCGACTAGGGCAGTTATTTCTGGGGTCCACAGAGATCTCTGAAGGGGTTCTTAGAGAGGCGATGAGCCTGGGTGAAGCAGCTGTGGTATCTTTGTGAAATCCGCTGGTGAGGAGCTCGATATATCTGTCGACGTCTCCGGCGGAGTTCAGATCCAGTAGCGGGTATATTTTGTTGTGTAGCCACTGCTTAAATTTTTCAGGGTCAGTGGCTTTCCTCCAGAGTCACCTGTTCGCTAGTTTCCTTCAATAGGAGTATCGAAGTGAAGTATTACTGCACCGTGATCTGAGCGGAGATCCAAACTAGATATGCGGACAATTTCAGAGGCGTCAATGCCGTTGGATATGATAAAGCCGAGGGCATCGGGGAGCTTTCGCGGGTCTGAAGGCCAGTAAGTGGGCTCGATAGTTAAATGAAAGTTGAGTCGTCTGCGCTGAACGCTGAAGAGCGCCCATCATCTGTTTTTGGCGTTGGAATCTCCTCCAATTAGGAACCTTATGCCTAGACTTACGACCAGCTAGTCGAACTCATCTTCTTTGATGTTGTGCCTAGGAGGAACATAGACAGCAGCTATCGTATGATAACTTTGCGGCCGACGACGAAGTTCTCGACCTCTGTCCCACTATTGCATAGACCGTTCACGTTGGAGATTGCAATTTTGAGATTTACTTGCGTAACTTGCTGACCAATGTGGTAGGCACATGCGTCATCTCGTTAAATATTCATTCAAGCATTTTGTTCATCATGCTCAATGCGTATTGCCATGGCCTCGAGTTTACAATCTTTGGGTGATTCAGTCTGTGGGTGGAGAGTCTGAGGAGAAGTCATTCCTCCACCCAGTCCCCTATCGTAACTAATGTTGGGGTTTGTGATGGCAGCTCCTGAAGGTGGAGCTGCGAGATTTTGGCGTGATCAATGCCTTTAATTTTTGTATGCGCTAAATCCTTTGTAGGATGCAGGTTGGCAGAACGCAGGCTCCTTTTTTGTTTTTGGACAGTCTGTCGATCTATGTGCTACTCCGCACTTAACGCATCTATGTTCCAGGTTACAGTACCTTTTGGTATGTTCAAACCTTTGGCAGCGAAAGCATTGTAATACGTCATTGAACTTCTTCCGACGGTCAATGCTTACGAAGCACCTACACAAGCACGTGATTTTGAACACCTCAGTGTTGTTGCTGGCTAACTCGACATTGACGAAGAACATGTGAAGTGGCTGCTTACTGAAGCGATACTGACTTTGTGACCTAAGTTTAATAAATCTAGCTGTGTTTCTTGTTCGTTGTGGGGTGCAGGTCTTTGACAAAAATGCGAACAGCCCATTTGTTTCAGTTTGGAAACAGTTGAGAAAGGGGGTAACAGTATAGTCCTACTGAAGGGCGTCAACAGTGCGAGCCAGCGTACGCTCAATTAATCAGAGCACTCAAAGCGATCACGCGATCAGAGATGTGAGAAACAACGCGTGTGTGTGTATGTGTGCGTGCTCGCGCGCTCAGAGAGCGCTGAGAGCAAGGTTTGCTTAGAAGACCGTCCGTTACGATATAGACACGTGTTTATTCTACGAGTATTCGATCGCAACTCAGAAGTTTATTGTGATTGGAATCCGAATGATAAAACAAAGCTCTTTATAGTAATTTATACAAGCATTATACAAAGACCCAGGTGTCTAATAACTTTAGCAAAGATCATCAAAATTCCTATTCACAATATTTTTACATATAATATACAACCGCTTCCACAAAATAAATATAATTGAACAGCCTCTTCCCCATAATTTTTCTTATTAATTATAACATGTATGATTTACTTGCGTACACGATCAATGGCAATATTTTTCTTGAAACAAATAATTTTAATAGCACGCTGCAAGCTCTGTCTAGCTCATCACAAGCTACATACATAATTTCTCTAAACATTATAATATATTAATGGGTAAAAACTTTTTAAAAGTTTGCAACGTCATCAAAAAATACGTTGACGACACTTTATTAATGGAAGCTATTTCAAGTTGGATTTTAAAAAATAAAATGACAATGACCAAGACTGATATGGCTTACATGACACTCTAAGCCCACCAAAAACAACAGTTACTCACTGTTTGGTTATGCAGCCCTGTGTGCTATACCACCTGCTCCCTCCAACTCTCCCTTAAGATTATAATGTGAATAAGTGCTCCCGCGCCAACTCTTGGACATATGCTCTCCATTATTGCAAACGACTGCAGTCGAAGCAGCCAAGTTGGGCGCTATCGGCGACTGTAAGTTCGCTCTTCTGTCCATCTCCCTCCGTAGTGATAGAGACTGCAGCCGAGACCGCATGTTCGGGCGGGTCATATCGGCTGCCTCTCTTCTGTAAGCTTGATCAGCCGAAGCTGCCAAATTGGGTAGCTTCCTTGTGGCTGCGGCTGTGCAGACACTTTTTCGTTGGACTTGGAGAGGTGCAGAAGTGTATCAATAGAGGTGAAATGGGAGGCGCGGGCACCCCATAATATAACATAGCAAAAATAAAATATAATAATAATAAAATATATTAAAACTAAATAACTGGATATTAATCTTCTTTTAAATAAAGAAGGGCTACTGAAAAGGCTCAGTAGCCAAACACTCACTTCAATTTTTTACTTTATAATGGACGTTAAAAACAATTAATACATTTCAAAAACATGATAATTTAAAAAGTCATTCATGAATTTGGAGACGTACATACACAATATAGCCAAACAACAAATCTTATTAATAAATGACCCTTTAAATACCCGTAATCTTTTAAGAAAAAGCTGATATACAGATTGTCGAGATGCTTGAGTAGGGAGTAATTCGTAAATCTAAGTCTTCCTACAAAACGCAGATTACTCATTGAGTACAAAAGTCTGAACGAAAGTATTATTGACGAACAATTTCCAATCCTCGCAAATATGATGAAATGTTACACAAATCAGGAAGATCTCCATATTTCACAATAATTGCCCTAGCGAAAGGTTTCCATTAGATTCAAATAGATTCTAAATCAATTTTTAAAACAGCAATACCATTTGGAATAAAAAATGCCCCCGCAACGCTTCAACGCAGTACATGATTTAGTTCATACGGACTAATTTGTTTGTCTTGACGATTGTGTATTTGAATTCACATTTTTAAAACTATGAGAAGCAAATTTTTAATTTTCATTTAATTACTACTGAAGGAAATAAACCTAGTCCAAAAAAGATGTTAGAATACCTAAAACCGAAAAGAAATGGATTCCTTCTTTGTAAATTTTTTAGAAAATTCATCGTTAACTTTGCGTACGTTGTCGAACCATTCACATTGAGACAAGCAAAAAATCCACCTCTCAGTTTTGGCGGCAAAGATTGTATTTTAGCTATTGGAAAGCTCAATTTCTGATTTCATCTTAATTTATTTAAACAAAAAGATAATTTATTTATCTAGAGTTTCCAGGATCAAAAACCTATTTGCTATGCCGATAGCCCTTTAAACGAACATAAATTAAACTATTCTTCCAACTCAAAAAAAAAAAACTATTTGCGATAGTCTGGGTAACGAAATATTTTAGATCATATTTTCGAATGAATATTCGAAATTTTAATGATCACAGACCCCTTTGTTTGGTTAGACAACATAATAAGTCCTCATATGAAAATTTAGAGGTAGAATTACAAAATAAAGTATCTACCAAGAAAAGACAATGACGTTGCTGATGCTCTTTTAAGAGTTAAAAGCAATAAAAACTTTGTAGAAGAAACATCCGAAAGACCAACGGCAGCTATACATAATGTAATAGAGGATGATAACCAAAACTGCATCCAAATAATTGAAAGAACCTTAAACTATTAATTTATTTGCAATATAAAAACAATATTTCCATATTGAAATAGATTTCCCAATATTTTACAAAACCTCAGTTTTACAAAACCTCAAAACACTTGCGGAATTTAAAGAAAAATAAAAAATTAATAAAATATTATAAGCAGTTACAACACTCAAGTATAAATTAAACAATTAACAGATATAAAGGAAAGTGCTTTTATCCAGGTTCTCAAAATTTAATCCAGAAACCGAAAAGTGAAACATTTCCTAAAAATCGACCCCATATATTTTAAATATTAGAGCAAAATACGTTTTAATGTGACCGACAATAAACAGTTCTTATCATGCATTAATGTTTACTCCAAGTTCGCAACCATAGCTGAAGTTGAAGGTAGAGATTACCAAAAAACTCTAATGTCAATCTTCTCACGGAAAACCCTTACAAATCAGCTCTACAAAAATAGTTAATATAACTACAAGCAAAATGGTATTTCAGATGAAGGAAATGAATGAAAAATTAAGAATCATTAACAGCGAAGCAAATTCAGAGGATAAACAAACTAAATTCAAAATTATACTTTAGATTTATATTTAAAAACCTAAGCACTTAACCGTTTATCAAAAACCTACAATTATTTGATAATACCAACAAATACCCCTTTCCAATACACAGGCGAACAAAGCCAAATGGTTAAATAATTTATATGACAACAGACTTCCGTACGACGTAGACACCAAAGGAATACAATAAAACAATATAAATAATAAAGCTTTTAAAAAAGATTAGAAACACTGTAGGATAGTTACGAATTACACAGCTATTGCAAACCAATCAAATGTGGATAACAATTTTCGATGTAGAACCAAACATTTTTTTAATTTGGAACTTGCTGAAAACAACACTTGTACAAGAATGCTCAGACAATGATACAAAGAACAGTATCATTTAAATTGATTGCTCGATACATGTAATGAAATATCAATAAAAAATGTAGCATTCAATTATACACTAAATTTTTTTGTAAGCAATAATTTTACTTATTTAGAACCGGTTTCATACATACATACTAATGAAATAATAGAAGAACACACTAAATATAAGAAAATGTTTCAAATTAAAGCACTCACAACATTTAAAATATGTTTTATAAGTTTACCATTGTACTTGATTTATAAATTTAAGAATATATCGAATAAATTACTAAAAAAGTTTACTAATAATTCAAAAAAAAAATATTGAAGCTCACAAGAGTAATGAAGAAACAAACAATTCCACATCTTCCCAGACACAAATCCAAACAAGCGTTGAGCATAATATAAACGTATAACATATAACTAATCGTGGCGCAGCTACGACAAACAAATAGCAAAGCCATTGAGCTATGATGAGCTCGAATCTGTTCAGTCGGTTGGCTTCAAAAATCATTTTGACTAGAGCAGCAACCAGGCCCATCTGCTTCGCAGTTCCCCAGTCAGGAATCTTTATTCTAGGAAGCCTCTTTTTTGGATGCATCGGAGATCAGGGCGGTAACAGTCACTGTATTAGAGAGCCTACCTACTATTCTAAGGACTCCACAGGAACAACAGACCTGCTGGACTTTGACAATCCAGCAATAATAAATACAGCCATGATTCGAGCGTTGCAACATTATTATCTATGCCGAATACTCGGCACATATCTCCATCAAACTGAAACTCGGAGTTTGCCCACCAGTCTCAACCTGCGGAATAGCTATCCCGTAGCAGTTTTCTGTGATATACATAGGACTGACTCTTGACAGAATGCTTATTGCCGTGAGCATATAACAAGCAAAGCCAAACTATTAAGGGAAAAGTGAGATCCATGGCTTGGCCTTTAAACAGGAGAACCAACATGGGCGTATGAAGAAAAAGATCCTCGTTAAATGCGCAATACATGGTCAGGCGATACTTAGACATGCCTACATTAGTGGAATACATTTCTATTTTAAGCAAGAGGCTTCTTAAATAAGTGAAAGTGCGTGAAGACCACCTGACCAAAAGTACGTTGGAAAACTGCACCTAACGCCGTCGGCGCGGCAGACTTAACCCACTTGATCTTTCTTTCAGGGTCCCACACAGCAAGGACTACCGTTGCCCTGCTTCTCCACTGATCATACGATGTTGCAATAAAATAATAGTCAAATTTAAAAAATAATGTAATTTGTTTAACCACGCGTCAATGTTAAAAATAATTTTTATTATTGCAGTAACCAAGCAATCACCTGTTGCTATTATTAACACATGTAATAAGTTTCTTTTTATATTATAATGTTTAGGCGTTTTTCGTTTCACTTTATTTAGTATGTTTTCACGTAGCTCTCTTGTTTTCTGACTGTTGGGAAGATCTATGTAGTTTGAGCTTTGCTATTACCTCGGTCGGTCAGCGTGGTGTAACTGTTTAATCTTTTTATTTGATGTTTACATGCTCATACTAAACCTTCCCTTAACCTTAATGAAATTCATTTAGTTCTCTTAGTTTTTTTTTTAAATTTCTTAAATTTCTAATATTTATATCTATATTTGTTTATTCTAATTTTATTTAAACTTTATGAACTTTTAATTCTTTATTATTTTATTTCTTTATTATACAGTTGTTTTTATTATCTAAATTTTGTATTTTGTATGGTCCCAAGTATTCACTTTTTTACCAGTTCAAATGGATAATAAATATGAACTGTTGATAGGGTTGCATTAAAACAATATGTAACACATTTTAACTACTCATCCAAGTCGCATTTATCGTGAGATACATAAGAACTCACGTATTAGTTAAAAGTCTTGTGATTTATTCCTAATGATTTGCAAAGTTCAACTATTGTCGAGTTTATGCATTCCGTACCTAAATCTAAAATGAGCGTCCCCATTGGCCCATAGAATTGGTACGATAACAAAATATGTACTTTGTTAAATCGCACGTTATAGTTATGGCATACTCATTACCTTAGTGTGGTTAAGGTTAACGACCAATTGTGTCTGTTTTGTTATGCATTCCCAAGTGCCATACCGGCTGCTCCCTTCAACAAATTATAACATAACAGCAATTATAATACACAAAATAAGTGCTCCACCGCCAACTCTTGCAGTCGAAGCCGCCAATTTGGGCGCTATCGGCAACTGCAAGCTTGGACATCTGCTCCCCATTAGTGCAAGCGACTGCAGTCGAAGCAGCCAACTCGGACACTATCGGCGACTGCAACCTCGCTCTCCTTATCAGCTATTATCAGTTAACGCTGCCAATTCGGGCACCTCTTTAGTGCCTGTGAGCTGAATATCTCATCTCTTAAGTGCCAGAGACTGCCGGTCTAAACTAAATCTTGAAGTATAAATTTCGGAAAAATATTGTAATATATATATTTTATTTGATTAATTTCTATGCATAATCGTTGTGCAGTACTCGGTATTTGCCCCTCTCATGCGCCGTTGGCTTCGTCTGGCATTCCGCTCTGCCTGTGCGTCTCTCTTGCAAACTGGTGCGACTTATCAGGTGCTGCGTTTTAGTTGCGCTGATTATCAGAAAATTCTTGCGCTCAGATTTGGCAAGGTAATCATGTGCGCAAGTTATGTATAGATTACGTCACTGGAGTACAATAACCTAATTTGCAAGTCGTCTTTTTCTACGCTGAGATTTATCAGTGCATTCGCTTTGCACTATTTTCCGCAGCATTTTGTCTTGTGCGCCGGTCTCTTAGTTCGCTCCCTTGCAATTGAGTACATCTTTTCAAATTTCAAGAGAAATAGAAATGTATTTCTAACGATATACAAGGCACCTTTTCAAAAAACTTTGAGGAGGCCATGGTGATTGCCAAGGATTTATTTCTTAGTAAAGTTAATCGTCACAAGGTGCCAACTCCCCCATGCTCTACCCTGATTTCGAACAGACTCCCCACGTCATTGTGCATGAGTAGTCTAAGGCGGTCTCGCGTATCAGAGTTAAAACTGCCTGAGTTTAGCTCCGGATACATGGAGTTCGCGGACTTTCCCGCAATATTCACTTCCATCATCCATAAAGATCCTCAGTTGTCGGACATTTAACAAATGCATCACTTAAAATCGTGTTTGCGCGGTCCAACTTTTGGCGCCATCAGCTCGTTTGAGTTGTGCGGTGACAGCGCGGTGGCGCTAGACATATTAAGCAAGCGAATAAAAAAAAAATCGCTTTTTTGGAACCATAAAGCAGAGATTCTTGGGGTCCCAAAATTAGGGTCCGTCTTTGCTGGAAGCCTGCGTCAACTCGCATTTCCGGCCTCTGCAGACCATGGGATCGGATGAAGAGATATTGGGCGCGAAGACACAACTCGAACAATGTGGGAAAAAGCTACTCCCAGTGACAAAATCCCAAGCTTTGCAAGCTACTTGAGCTTCCTGCAAGGCAGGTGCTTAAAACTGGAAAACGGGGATCACCCGTCGTCTCAGTAGTAGAGTAGAGTGTTGGCTGATAGTGGAAGAAAAGAAAATCCTCACAAAAGCAACTTCCTGACCGCCACTGAGACTGGACTGCATTGTGAACATTGCAATGGCGCAAGGCCATTGAGCTGGCGCTTTGCATCAAGTGCTTGAAGAAAGGTCATCGTCTTCGAAGCTGCAGCTTTCCAGCATGTCAATCGTGGGGTCAAAATCACCTTAGTTTGCCTCCTATTGGAACACCGCATAAAGGCCCAAGTACGTCCGGCTTAAGTGCTCTGCATTCCGCGTTGCAGCAGAAGACATCCCTACTGGCAGGGCCCTCACAGCTAAATTATGTAGTCCTGGCTACAGCTATCGTCATGGTGAGGGATATCACTGAAATCTGTGTGCCGTGTCGATCTCTTTTCGATGGTGGTGCTCAGCTAAATATCATTACGTCCAGTTTTGCCCATCACTTGCAGCTGTTCGTTGGTGGAATCGGAAATGCAAAACTGAAGTCAAACGGATTTGTGGTAACGTTTCCGCTGCGGTCCTGCACCTCAAAATACTGCACAACATTATCGACGTTAGTGACTCCCACGATAACAGGCAATCAGCCTAGCATGTACTTCGATTCCTCGCACTGGAACATCCCGGGAAATATATCGGTTAACAACAAATTATGATGGTCAATGACTTTCCACACTTCTGTAAAGTCATTGATACAAGATGGTGCAAGCCTAGCATCTGCACATCAATTCAAGAAAAGTGCAAGCCTAGCGTCTGAACAATTTCCTGCACGAGCCGATCAACGTGCACCAATTCCGAAAAAGCGCAGGTGTTCAATTAGCACACGCAGCTCATTGATTACCTGGAATTGGAACCGCCGCCACGACGTTGGACTTCGCTGCCAGTGTACAGCGATTAGATAGGGAACCCAGATTTAGTATTAGTTTAGTCTTATAATTTCAACTGAATAAATAATACGCTTTAAAAATTGACTTTGTTTATTTTTTTGTAAATATAACAATATCAAAAACTTAACTTATAGTTGGCAGATCGAGAATTTTGTTTTGTTTTTTTGAGTTTTGTTGTGTGTGAGCCAAATCCGGTTGCCTGCTGAGTTGCCCATTTTAAAAAACTCATCCCGGATAGATGGTTATTGGAGATGAATCTGCTCCTGCATGACCTACGAAGGAACAGCAAGTTGCTATCCCGATTCAGAAAGAGCTCAAGCAACGAGTAGCGGAGCAATCAGTGAAGCTACAGCAAAATACGTTGGAGCTGACTAACTTACAGCAGTCAGAAAACGGGCTCTGTAAAAAGCTTGGTCTTCTCGAAGAACATATTTCGAAATTGACGAGAGAAAATCGCAAGCTGCAAAATGCGGATGTCAAGCGTCAGTGAGCCTGCAGTGTCCTTGGCAAGAAACTCAAGGCATTGGAGACGCGACTGCACATCAGAATAGAAGAAAAACTGCAGCTTGAAGCGCAGCACAATGGACAACAGTTGGCGATGTTTAACAAACGTCAAGGCAAATCATGATTGTCGGCCCAAGTCGTGTGCTTTTGGTTAATTGCTACTTTTGTTGAAAGTATTAACTGTTGTCGTCCGCAAGCCACTTGATAGCATTGCTCCTGATACAAATATCGTAAACTTATCGAATAAATTGAAAAATGGAAAAGTTGATATAGTATGGAAATTTTGGACTGTGCATGAGTTCTTGGATTTGATTCGTCAGAGCGTCTTACTGCTAACTTGAAATGACTGCGAGGTAAGAGTTCTGTGCATCCCAATAATAATGGTTTTCCTTTTTTGACATTTATAAAAAAGTTTGTACACATTCGTTTTCGTGACAAAATCGCTGAACACATAATGATCAATCTTTTAAAGGTTATGATGTGTTGGGCCCGTTTATACCAAAAGCTTCTCACGCTGGGTCAACATCAATCAAAAAGGATTCCATCAAATAACAGAGCAGCCGAAGCCTGGAATCAACATGCGCCGCTAAATTGGAAGACGTTGGAAGCCCGTGTCTCCTGTGCCACCGTGAACTCCTGTTAACGGATTATAATGATATTCGTTTAATATTTTGTGGATTTGTTCTTTTTATTTATATGAGTCACTTTTGGTGTTAATGTTATCTGTGCATATTAAAATTTTTTATTTCCCATTTCTTTAAATTAAGTTACTTCAGTATACTTAAACAAGTTATCTCCTAAGGACAATTGTAATTTTCTGAACATTTATTTACCGGCTTCATTATTAAGCCTTGAGAAGAATTAGTCTAAATCAATTTATTCTTGAGTAAATAAGTCAGTTATGTCCATTGCACTACCAATTGTCTTTCCTTTTTTAAAATGTAATTTCGTTTGATTAGAAACAAGTTGGAAATTTTTCTTGACTTCTTATTTATATAGCACTTCATATATTATGAAACTAATTTTTTTTTAGCATTATGACTTTTTTCCGGCCCGTCCGATTTTGTGTTACTCAATGACCTTGTGGTCAGGCTGAGTACCAGTGTATAGTTGCTTGTTCTTTTTCTATTGTTAGTTTGTTACTCTCACTCTTTGTACAAGATTTTGATGCATATGCTATAATTACCAATAGCATATGTCATCATGTTTTCAATTTAGTACGTAAGCATAACTACTTGCTTGTTCATTTTTTTTCAAAACGTGTTTTGTACAGTTGCGGAGTAAGTAAAATTTAAGAAAGTTAAATGCTGCATCACAATCTGGTGTACGAATAAATGGAACGTTTTTCTGCCTAATCTTCTTTCTTGAATGTTCTGCAAAGATTGGGATAAATCTTCTGTAGTAATTGCAAAATGCAACAATTAGCTGTTTCTGGAGTTGGGTAATTTTTGATAAGGACTGGCTCGTCATCTGCTATTAAAAGTTGTTATTTGTAATAATTTGTTGTTGACATAGGTTTTGTTTCTAGTGCAAAAATAACTATACATTCGGAACATAGGGTATCTTATTTTTCCAAAATAAATTAGGAAAAAAATTTTAAGAAGCTTTCCTATTATTATTTTATTGATTTCAGAATTTTTAGGAATATTTCCAATTATTGAATATTGATATATATGAATTTGCAATGGATTTGGATTTCTTGATTTGAAATAAAATTTTCGTCATGATTAGTAATTATATTACTACGTGTTACTTTTGATTGTGATGGTATGCTTATTGTATTAAAATTCACCTGATCTTGTATCGGAATGGCTTCGGCTTCGAAGTAATCATGTGATTTTTAAAGATAAATCTTTATCTATCTATAATCGAAAATGAAGTTATATTTTCTTTGAAATGGATTCCTAGGATGCCTGAGCACGAAATGGGAAAATGACTGTTTACTGTATGAAATTTATGTTTTATTAATAAGTCTGCTGTGACTGTTCCAACTGTTTTAAGTATTCCCTGACCTGTTCCCTTCAGATTTATTATTTAATTTGTGTTTATATTTTTAAAATTATTTTTTTCATTTTTTTTAAAAACTAATATGTTAGTGCCTGTATCAATCAGAAATGTAGATATTGCGTTAATAAATGTAATTTCTGTTGAGATGTAGCTATTAAAATGAAGATTTAAATTAAAAATGTATTAATTTATTAATAATTTGTTTGATTTTGTTGTTAATTTAGTTGTGAATTTTGCTGGTCTTCCGAATGGTCAATAGTTCTAATATATTTATTGCAACCATTTTGATTTTGATCCCAGTCATTATAGCCATACTTGTTTTGATCAATGTACGATCTTCTAGTGTGGCCACCCACAGTATCTTCCCCGGTTGCCGCGATCGGATTCTTGGTAATGGTTTTTCTTATTTTTATAAAGCATAATGGTGTTCGGTTGGGCTTCTACATCATTTGGTGACACCGACGTGATCTTTAATATAAAATATAATATAAATCGCATAGTACAAGCGAACCACGCGCCTGCGCACGTGTTATATATTATTGTTCCTGTAAGTGTAAGAATATTGATCGGTGCATCGAACTCTTCGCTACAAGGCGACAACTCTGAGCCGCTAGTTTGAAATTACTGTTTCGATTTGTTGTTGTCAAGCCGCAAATTGAACAGTATTTTGAAACTGCCGTTTTACAATTGTCGTTATTGAACATTGTTCGAACCTGATCCAATAGACTTGCATTTACTAAGCAATAATTAAAATAAATAAAATTAAAAAAAAAAACTGATCAAGTTGTGTAACGTCTGCACAGTGCTTATATCTCTCCGCTGTGGCTCCTGCACGTCGCGCACCCCTCATATGGTGCGACGCCTACAAACAGCGAAGACGTTTTGGCTGCTGTCGATTGTGTACCTCGCAGCCCTTCGAGTTCGAACATCCACAAGGTGCTTATCGCTCTTTGCTGTGGCTCCCGCACGTTGCGCACCCCTCATTTGATGCGACGCCTACAAACAGCGAAAACGTTTTGGCTGCTGTCGATTGTGTACCCCGCACCACTTCGAGTTCGAACGTCCACAAGGTGCTCATCGCTCTTTGCTGTGGCTCCCGAACGTCGCGCATCCCTCATTTGATGCGACGCCTACAAACAGCAAAAACGTTCTGACTGCTGCTGATTTTGTGTGCCTCATATCCCCTTTAGCGGTGCTGTATACAATCTACGAAGTGCAGAAACTCTACCTCGGATCAGCTGATTTACGCAAAAGGCAACTTATATACATAACAAAACTTGAAATAAATTTGAAGTCATGGCCACCCATTCTAACACCACTGATCAATTGGAACCACACCAGAAACTAGCTGCTGGCATTTAACTAAAGAGCGAATTGCATCCTGCACGTAAAAGAGCTCAGTGACATTAAAAGAAAATTTGATGACGCTCATGACCTCACTGATGCCAGTGAATTGAACATCACATTGTCCATGGATTTCTGCGAGACACTTCTTTCGTCAAAGGAAAGGCTGCAGCACGAGATTAGCAAGAGGAAGGCAGCAGCGTTAGCGTCTTCAACAATATTGGCAGATGGTCGGCCCCATTTTGCTCAGGGCATTATCAACGGCGTTCCCGAATCCCGGAGATTAAGCTCCCCGAGCTCAGCACCCTACTTCAGTGGAGAAATTTCAGCATTTGAAATCTTGCCTTAAGGGTACCGCCCTAGAATTCATAAATTCGCTTGAGCTATCTGGCAGCAATTATGGTGTAGCTTTGGAGATACTACACCCGCGATTCAACAACAAGCGTCTTATTTTTCAAGCCCATATTAATGACCTTCTAAAGCGCCCCAAAATTCAAGTTTCTTCGGCTGCAACTTTACGTGCGCTCTTTGACAGTGTCGTGTCCCATCTGCGTGCGCTAGAAACGCTACCGACTAATGAACAAATTGCTGACGCCATCATTATTCATACAATAACGCAAAAGGTGGATCATGTCACCCAGGAGGTTTGGCAGGATTCCAGCTCATCCGATGAAATCCCATCGTTGGAGAAATTCTTAGAATTTCTAGACAGGCGGTGTCGGAAGCTCGAGAACCTGGAACACTCAGCTCTGAGGAAGCCAAGCAGGTCCCAAGCTGAAGGGCATAGGGGAAACGGCTCACAGCATATGAGATCGTATTTAACCACCACCATAGTTGCGAACTCTTGCTTGTGCTATCGTCTGCCTGGTCACAGCATCAGCAGTTGCCAATTGTTCAGCAGTCTCCTGTAAAAAGTTTTGTGGCCACAGTTTTGTGGCAGGCGGCGCCATAGTTTGCTTCATCGTGGAGCCGCAGTGTTCTATGCGCAAGCCCCGGGGTCATCTGCTGAGCCTAGACTGACAAGCTCGACAAGCTCAAAACCAGAAGCATCGCACAGCACAACTTTATTAGCTAACAAAAACAAGGGCCACGTATTTTAGGCGACAGCAGTCGTGCAGGATCAAACCCGCTCCGGATCATAGATTCCCTGCCGAGCACTCCTTGATAGTGGTTCTCAGGTCAACATTATTAGCTCAAGAGCGGTGCACTACCTGCATACTAAAAAAAGAAAGGGCCAACGTATATGTATCTGGACTCGGGGCAGCAAGTTTCGAATCCAAAGGTGCATGCATAAGCTTATGTATTAAATCCAACGCCTCCAGCTACACCGCCAATCTCACAGCTCTTGTCGCCCCAAATATAACTGAGCACCAGCCTCGCGTCAGCGTGAATACGTCGGAATGGAATATTCCGTCTAACATTCAATTGACAGACCCTGAGTTTTGCAAATCCTTACCAGTTGATTTGCTGCTTGGGGCAGGACCATTTTTTGAGTTGCTCTGTGTTGGGCAGATTAAGGTGTCACCAGAGTTACCCATCTTACCCAAGACTCGTCTGGGCTGGATTGTTGCTGGAGGTGGCTCCGAGCCAGCAAGGAAACACGCACTTCTTGGACGCGTCCTAGCCAATCCTGGATTAGATGAAGTCCCGCCGCAACTACCGGATGTAAAAAAAAATTGCCTGACCGTTACCAGATCCAACATGGACGTAACGTTTGACTGCAAGCTATAGAATGCAAGGATAAGAAATCCAAGTTTGACTTGTGAACACGTTCGTCGTGGAACATGGCTGGTAGCACGGACAATCCAAATGGCTCATCTTGCGGCTGACTACGAACTTTTTCAAAGAAAACTACCAGTGAAGTCTTCGAGTCAAATCGCTTCGCTGGCACCCTTTCTGAATGAAGTTGGCATCATGCGAGTAGGAGGGCGGCTGCGTAACTCCGGCTTAAGATTCTCAGCACAGTATCCCATCATATTACCGAGGCAGCATCCTGCAACAGATGCTCTTATCATGTTTCTGCATCATCGCAACCTACATGCAGGACCCCGTTCGCTACTCGCCAACATACGTCTCCAATATTGGCCTACTGGGGGGCGTAAAACGGTCTCCAGGGTGCTTAACAAGTGCACTATTTGTTTCCGAGCGAAGCCCAAATTTGCGGAGCACGTTATGGCTGATTTGCCAACGGACCGGCTGAACGCCAGCCATACATTCATGGTCACAGGGCTTGACTTTTGCGGCCATTTTATTATAAAGGGAGGCTACGGAGTAAGGCTGCTGAAAGGACATATGTGTGCGTTTTTATATGCTTCGCAACAAAGGCGGTGCATCTGGAGCTGGTCCAGGACCTGTCCACCGCAGCCTTTTTGGCTGCGCTGCGGCGGTTTATACTAACGCGTGGAAAACCGGCTCGGATATGGTCCGACAATGCGACCAACTTTGATGGCGCCAGAAACGAGCTTAAGGAACTCCGGCAGTTATTCCTGAAGGAAGATCATCTCCAGGCCGTACAGCAGTTTTGCTTATCAGAAAGTATTGAATGGAAATTCATACCACTCCGGTCTCCCCATTTTGGTGGACTCTAGGAGGCAGCAGTAAAAACCGCAAAATATCACTTTTACCGTGCCGTTGGGCCCTCAGTGCTATCGTTCGACGAGCTGCGCACATTAGACTGCCATATCGCGGCCATTATAAATTCGAGATCTCTCGTACCACTTTCCGAGAGCACAGCAGATCTGGATGTCTTAACACCGACCCACTTTTTAGGTACCGCGCCATTGACCCTATTTCTCGAGCCAGACTTAAAGGAAGTGCCGTACAACCAACTCGATTGCTGGCAACGCGTATCTTATTTCCAGCAAATATTTTGGCCCCGCTGGCGCGAAGAAGTTATCACGTTGCTGCAGCAGCGTTTGAAATGGCGTGATCATAAACCAAATATTGTCGAGAATGACATTGTTCTCGTAAAGGATGAGAACCTACCTCCTTTAAAATGACCGCTTGCTCGGGTTACTGAGTTGATTCCTGGAAAGGATGGGGTAGCAAGGGTAGTCACGCTGAAAACCGCTACGGGACTTATCAAGAGAAGCATCCGAAAATTGAGCGTGTTACCCAAACAAGATGACATCAAGGGTCTACAGTCTCCAACGGATATGCCCCAAGGCATATCTCAGCTGCCCCTTCATTAAAAATACCATCAATCAACCATGTCACCCACTCCAGCCGAACTAGCCAGCCGAACTCGCCAACTCCATGACGCATACGTGGATCTCCTCCTGAAACCAAACTGGAGTAGGTCGAAAGCTTACAGTTTCCAACGGGGGGAGTATGTTTGGTTATGCATCTTTATTTCCCATACCGGCTGCTCCCTCCCAAGAACATATAAGAGAGCTGTTAAAATAGATGCTCCGGCGCGGATGCTCTTGCAGTCGAAGCAGCCAAAAGGGCGCTATTGGCGATTGCAAGTGTTTGAGTACCCACTCTTTCCAGTGCAAGCGACAGCCGAGACCGCATGTTCGGGCGGGTCATATCGGCTGCCTCTCTTCTGCTAGCTTGATCAGCCGAAGCTGCCAAATCAGGCAGCTTCCTCATTGCTGCGGCTGAGCAGACACTTGTTGGGTACAACTCATTCGAACCGGAGCACGATTCACAGCGCCTTAGAAACTAAGCATAATATATAATATAATATAACTTTATCTTCTTTTAAATAAAGAAGGGCCATTAAAAAAGCTTGGTGGCCAAACATTTGGTAACAAATGAACATAAACAAACTTTAAAATAGCAACATTCATGTTTGAAAAGTTTCCTTTTTTTATAATAATTTTTAATTCCTGATTTGAAGAATTTGCCTTTAATGCTTCGACTGCAACATCAGTTAAATACTTAATTGCCAATTAACCTTTAACGCCATTTATAATATATGCATTTTCTAATTATTTCGTTAAAATTTGCAGATTTTCTATCTTATTGTACGTTCGAAATTTTTGCATGAATGACTTTCACTGATACCCTTTGCATTGCTCGGTTAATTTTTCTTTAATTTGCTGTATAGTTACATTTTAATTTTTTTTTAATAAGCTGTACTGCTAGTAATTTTTTATTCTCTGCAATAGCTTGTAGTATTGTTAGTAAATCTGAGAGAACTGTTAGATTTTGTGCTTGACCATCAAAGTCAATATTAATAAGTGTTCAAAGTCTTGTAAGCTTCTTCGCTTTCTCCATCAGACGAACTTGATTTTAAAAGGATTATTTCCTTTTCGATACACTCCGGAATGATAATATTAAAATCGTAGACTTTGCCGAATTTCGAATGGCTAATCTATATTTGCATAGATTTTGAAAGAAATTAATAACTTACGTACTGTTTATCTGAGTTTTATGAAATTTTATATAGATTTTTAAAATAAAATTACAGTCGTATATTGCCTCAGTAAAATGTTTAGTAACTGTATTGTATAACGGTTTTTTCTTAAGCTGGAGTGCCTTAAGGGCGCTCTAAAAATTATTTTGGTGCGTTCTTAAATAATGTAAATTTATGTAAATGTGTCATTTCTCATTATTGAGAATACTAACAACAAATACTATGAAATTCCATAGGCATATAAAAAACGCTCGGGCTCGTGACAACGAAGTCGGCGGATTGGCGGTTCCAGGGGTTGAAACGCAGCTGGTTAAGCGTTCTGATGGAAATTGACACTAATTCGTCTAGCCGATTATAAAAAGCGGCGATAATGCTGTCGCGTGTAACTGTTCGTCTGCACCGCGGTGAAAGGTTTATTGCATCACTAATTTTTCATAATACTTCTTCATTTTGTAATGTTTATTTAATTAATTTTATTGCAACACTAGACTTAAAACTACACTGTTTCTCTGAATTGAACTGTATAGACTAATTATTGTATATAGCTGTCGTGTGTGGCAAGGCACGCATCGTTTTTTGATGAAGGCATTCTCTTTAAGAGAAGAACATGCCGAGAGCACGAGATTAACCCATGGGCAGGAAACGTTGCGCTGAGAGCTTCGTTGAGGACGAGGGCGACAATGAAAATGAGCAATCGGAGTCATCTTCGTCATTTAAATATATGAGTCTTTTCAAGAAGTCATTAAACTTCAACGTTTTGTGGCGAAACAGCTTTGATTAAAACTCTGTTCAGTATTCGAAAATAAATGATGCAATAGTGAATGTGCAAGATATTTTGCGTTAAAATGCTGCGGACTTGTCAACAACATCCGATGTTAGCGCATTAACAAATGTTTCTCACAACGGATAAGAAGCATAGACATAGTAGAACGTGTATGACAAGCGTGGCGACGCGAGGCCAACAACCAACCGACGCGAATCTGCTCACACGAATTCACTCGAAATGCACTTGAAATACATCTTTAATACATGGCAAGCCGAGGACCCGCTATAGCCTTTCTGCTGCCCGTTGGCTGTGCAAAGCCCTGGGCAGATCAAGCCGCTTTCTTCTTGGATTGGATCTTAAACAGAGCTGACGTTCCTTCGCTCTCACCCTTCGCTGTGCCAGAAGCATACATAGTGCATAACTTCCATATACAATCAATCTACAATACTGAAGAGGGTTGTTCAATGATTTTAGACGTTATTTCTCAATCCAACCATTTAATTTGATATGCTTCTCATCTTGCAGTTAATAACTAAAGTTTCCTTATACTAAGCTGAAAATGTCTGAAAACCAAGAGCAACACGAAATCAAGCAATGCCATAGGTCAAAGCACCATTTATTCCCAAAAATGTAATAAGAATTAAGGTGAAGCAATAATTGCATCTGCAAATTACTTGCTCATACCATAGATACTTGTGGTAGACTAAACAAAACTCTATGTTTTAATTTAATTTATACTTAAGGTAATATTATTAATGTGTAAATAATTTATATAAGTCGTAGAATGGTAAATTAGCCCAATGTACATGTGTAGCATTGAATGGTTAGTTTGACCATTGTGCATGCAAGTTAAGTACAGTTGCCGACCAACGCACATTGCTGCACACAGTAATCTGATGACAGCATAGAACCCTTGAAACGATCACAGAACATAAACCACTTGAAACTAACATAGCACAAAGCACTTGAAGCTATGTCGTAATAGTAAACCGTCGTGAGCATCAACCAAGCCGCTCTCAATAAACTATTTACATTATTACCCGATCCGGGGGATCTGTCAACTCCGTCGCCAGATGCCAACGTCGCTGCCCTTAACGACAGCGCCGCAGTCACCAACCCGAGGCTAGATTAGGGATTCAGGTCCTAGTTGTAAGTTAGTCTAAAAATGAATATTCAATAAACCACAACGTTTCTTTAAAAACTAAACGAGTAAATATTAACTTGCATGTACATTTTTGAGTGGCGACACGATGTCGCTGACGGTTCTCAGAACGCACAGCGGCTCAGGGAAAGAGACATACTCTGCTGTTGAGTAAGATCTGTTCGTAGGGGCGTAGAAAAGAGATGGCATTATGATTTGCCAAAATTGTGAAAGAGCTTAGAATGTGCATGGCGAGTTTGGTTAATGTTGCGCCACCAAGACGAACAGAACTTGGTACGTGTTGAACATGGAGGCAATTGAGCCTTCTCCGACATCAGAGGTGGAATCTTCTGTGCCTTCTGATCCATATTTGTTTGCGTTGGAACTGTAAAATCGCAACGTGATGGAAATAATTAAAAAAATGCAGACTCCAAAGGCGCCGCAATCCGATGGTAAAGCGTCACACATCACCCTACCAAAATTTAACCCTGAAGTTGCTGGAGTGGAGCCCTCATCTTGGTGTAGCATGGTGGACCTCATATTTGCTGATAACATTTTTCAAGGTAGCAATCTGGTGATAGCAGTAAGTAAGGCATTAGAAGGCACCACATCACAGTTTCTCTCAAAAATATGCTTTGCCGGCATCACTTGGGCGCAGTTCAGGGAACTGTCTCTTCAGCGTTTGGTTGGAATTAAAATTTCTGCTGGCATGGTACTCAATGTATTGAATTTTCGACCGAAACCAGAAGAAGGCTTAGCTAAATACGGCAGTCGGATTGTCACGATGCTTATGTCTAAATGGAAAGGCAAGGAGTTTGAAAAAATAGCTGTGTCTGTAACTTTGGCTCACATGGCTCAAGTTGACAGCAAGTTAGCGCGCTGGATTTTTACCACCAATCTAAAAACTCGCAATGAGCTACAACAACAGTTGCAGGCACACTCCTTCATGAAACGTGGTATAAAAGACGAAGTAACTAGCTCGGATCGCAAAAAGTTCAAAGCTCCGTCCCTGCTGAAATACAATTACTGCGGAAAGGTTGGGCATAAATGTGCCGAATGTCGGGCACGTTTGCAGAAGGGCCAGAGTAAAGGCAAAACCTACAACAGCACAAATACGACGGGTTCAAAAGATCGATCTGGTGTCAAATGCTTCAAATGTGACGAAATTGGGCACTTTGCAACCGCATGTCCTAAAGGCCGATCAGGTGGAAAAGAAAGAATTTCTGAGAAGCGTGTGGATATCTGCGCAGCAGCTCCACCCTCTGGAACAATAAAAGCATTCGGTGAGTCTGTTCCATTTTGTTTTGTTTCTGGTGCAGAATGCTCGCTTATCAAGGAAAGTGTCGCCCATACATTTAAAGGGAAAAGAGTTAATAATGTTGTAAAACTCAATGGCATAAGTAACGATGCAATTTATAGCACTCAACAAGTTTTAGGTAATACAAATATTGAACAATTCAACATTGAGATTTTATTACACATAATTTTAGACGAGTATTTGAAATACGATGTGTTAGTTGGTCGAGAGATTCTTACCCAAGGCATTGGCGTAATGATAGACGCTGATAAATTTCAAATTTATAAAACGAAAATGATATTTATGGTGACTTTACCTGATTATGAGGATATTATAAGTTTTGATACAGATTTCGTTGATTCCGATAAAATTGTCTTACCAAATATCCTAAAATGCTACTCTGATTGGTTTATTAGCGGAATACCAAAAACTCGAGTCTCGACAGGGCTGTTAGAAATTAAGTTAATAGATTCACAAAAAACAGTGCTTCGACGTTCGACGTCAAGCCTACTTGACGAGGAAGAAAAAAACCTGGTGCGTTGTAAAATCGATGAGTTCTTAATAGTAATTATTATTCGTCCAAGTTGCCCACCTTTCGCCAGCCCAATGATGTTAGTAAAAAAGAAAAATGGCACTGATCGTATTTGTGTGGACTATAGGATGTTAAATAATAATAACATTTTCTGATAGATATCCTTTGCCTCTTATCGCAGACCAGATTGCCCGGCTTCGCGGTGCATAATATTTCTCATGCTTAGTGGTTTTTACCAAATTCCGGTTCACGTAAATTCAATTGACCGAACCGCATTTGTGACTCCAGAGGGTTAGTGCGAGTTTTTGACCATGCCTTCTGTTTTTCAGAGGGCCATAATAAGAGCATTGGGATCACTGGCACACTCATGCGGTGTCGTTTATATTGATGACGTGTTGGTTATAGCCGAAACTAAAGAAGAAGCTTTAGAACGGTTGCGTATCGTATTAGAAACATTGAGTAAGGCGGGATTTTCATTTAACATAATAACGTGCTCCTTTCTTAAAACTCGCATAGAGGTTTTGAGATAAGTAACGGAGAAATTTGGCCAAACGTAAGTAAAGTAAAATCATTGTTAGATTTACCGCCTCCACAGTCTGTGTCGCAATTACGACAATTCATAGGATTGGCTTCGTATTTAAGACAGTTCGTTTCAAAATTTTCGGAAACGCTTAAGCCTTTGTGTTAACTCACGTCAAAGAAAAATGTTGATTTTTCTTGGCAACAGCAACATGAGCAAATAAGGACTAAAATTATTGCAGTATTGACGCTGGCACCAGTGTTGAGTATATTCGACCCGAAACATGCAGTTGAATTGTACACCGATGCAAATTCGATTGGCTATGGTGCTATATTGTTGCATAAAATTAAAGACAAGCCCCATATGGTAGAATATTATAGTAAATGCACATCCCCTGCTGAGTCAAAATATCATTCGTACGAGTTAGAAACGCTAGAGTCAATGGTATCAGACACTTCCGCCACTACTTGCAGGGATGTAAACTTGTCGTATATACGGATTGTAATTCCTTAAAGGCTAGTCGCACAAAGCTAGACTTAACGCCGAGGGTACATAGCTGGTGGGCATTTTTTACAATCGTTTGACTTTGACATAGAATACAGGAAGGGTGTTGTATGGCGCATGTAGATTGTTTATCTCGGAGTCCAGTATCCGATAAAAATAATGATCAGAATACAATTTCAGAAAAACGCATTAATTTGACCGAGGTAACTGACAACTGGTTGATTTCTGAAAAACAACGTGATCCTTAGCTAGCTGATATATTAGCTATGTTCAAAAATAACGAATTGACAGAACATTTATTAAAAACCTATGAATTAAGGAAAGCAGTTTTATATAGAAAGATACAACAAAATGGTAAGACTAAATGTTTGCCTGTAATCCCTAGGGCATTAGATGGGCAGGGATTAATCACGTTCATGAATCTATTATGCATCTAGGTTGGGAGAAAACATTAGATAAAGTCTATGGATTTTATTGGCTCGAGAATATGACAAAGTACGTTCGTAGATTTGTAGAAAATTGCATTACTTGCAAATTAGCTAAGCCATCAATTGGAAAAATTCAATCTGAATTATATTCGATTCCTTAGGTAGACATCCCGTGGCACACAGTGCATATAGACGTATTAGGAAAGATGAGTGGAAAGAATGACCTAAAGGAATACGTAATTGTCTTGGTAGATGCGTTCACGAAATTTGTTTACTTACATCACACCTTAAAAATTGATACTGAATGTTCAATCAAGGCTGTTAAAGCCGTCGTGTGCTTGTTTGGTGTGCCTACACGCATTATTGCGGATCAGGGTCGTAATTTTGAAGCTCAGGATTCCGTGAATTTTGTTCCTCCCAAAAGATTGAGCTACACTTAATTGCTACAGGCGCGAGTAGGGCAAACGGTCAAGTAGAGCGAATAATGAGCACACTTAAGAGTATGTTGACAACAGTCGAAACCAGTCAGAGGTCGTGGCAAGATGCTCTAACCGAAGTACAATTGGGAATGAACTGCACCGCCAATCGAGTCACAAAATTTAGCCCATTAGAAATACTAATTGGTAGAGAATCTAGACCTCTCTGTGTGTTACCAATAGGTGGAGAAGAGGATAATTTAATTGATAGAGAGTCAATAAGAAAACAAGCCACGAAAAACATGGAGGCTAATGCTCGCTATGATAAACTTAGATATGATAAGAATAAAGCAAAGATAATATAATATAATGTAGGAGACCA
>JAWNNX010000282.1:0-137334 GCA_035044505.1 Zaprionus lineosus
ATATATATATATATTAGTTTATACAATCGTCTTGCGATTAAATGGAATATTGGAAAGTATGGAGTGTGCGACTGGTAAGAGGAATGGCCTGAGCAGTGACGGCGTGTCGAACCGACTGATAATGTCGAGCTCTCTTATCCTGCATATTGGAAATCTTCGTTTGGCCATCTTCTTGAGCTGTGAACTAGTGAAAGGAGCAAGGAAGCGACTTAGAGGCAGGTAGAACTTATTGGATGGTTCGAACATAAATTTTTGATAAATATTATTAAAACGGTATTTACGCATTTTCTGGGGATGTGTAAGGATTTAACACGATTACCTAAAGGATTTGTATTTTGAAACAATTTGCAAAAGCAATTTGTAAATATTTTGTGTAGCAATAATATATACTCTTGCAGTTGTCGCTATCCCTTTCCCGCACCGAACGCAAGTAACTGGGAAGCACGGGTGCAAAAGCAGGATAAACGATTTTCAATATCTCGTTGCGCGTTTATGTGGGTGTGTCCACGTTGAGGTTCGTACTTGTCGTCATTTTGAAAACAACCGCACGCCAACGCCGACGCTTACACCAACGCCAACGCCCATGCCCACGCCCACGCCCACGCCCACGCCCACGCCCACGCCTACGCTTACTCCCAGGCCTAATGGCAGGCAAGGAGTCCTCACAAGGGGAACCAGTACAGATTTGGGCTTGGGCATATAATCGGAACAAGAACTGACTATACGGAGCTCCTCGGCATTTATGCTTGTACTTGCATCTGTGTTGAGTTGTGTGTGTTCTTCTCCTGGTGTTTGTCGGAACGGAAGCCTTGCGGGTAGTTAACGGAAGAGTCTGGCGGTTATTGTATCGGAATGAAACAATTCAATTGGGCGGCTGCTACTTACGCGCTCGTTCATTCGGGAAATTCAAATAGAATTTCCCCGTTGCCCGAATACCCGACTTCCCGACATTCCGACTACCCGACTACCCGACTTCCCGAATCCCATATATGTTTGTACGTGCACATGTCCGCGCATTCTGCAAACTTGTATTTATATTGTGTTTTTTGCTTTGTGTTGTTTGTTGCTTGTTGCTTTGTATCCTCTGATTTCGTTCTTTAATATATTAGTCTATATACACATGTATTCATACACATAACGGAACAAATGCCTAAAATAATGTTGCAAGCCCTGTGACTGCGTGCAAGCCATGGAACTGCTCGGTTGACTTTCAGATAGCAGGGAACTAGGGAACTAAGGAACTAAGGAACGAAGGAACCAAGGAACTAAGGAACTAGGGGGCTCGGCTTGATTGCTTGATTTTAAAATTAGTTAAGCGTTTAAGTAGCTGTATAAGTGGTACGAGCTTCATTCACAGTTCAAAGCCGGAGCACAAGCTTAAGCCCAAGTCCAAGCCCAAGTTCAAAGTAAGGCTCGGGCCTCAAAGTTGGTTGTTACGTTGTTGCACTCGTTTTCTGCTTTTATATAATTTTGAAGTAGGAGTGAGCGAGAGGAACAGAGCAACTGAGTTGAACAGCCAATCAGAGCTGCTCGTTGTCAGCTGAGTGAAAGGTGGATGGTTTTGTTGAACCAATCAGAGCAGCGCATACCAACCACGTTTCGGATTAGCCACAAACGTTCTGTGCCCAGGCATCAAAATCTTGAACCAGCGACGCTCATATAGCCATTAGCATTCACACTGCGTCTCGCGCAATAACTGTAACTATACTTCGACGGGGCCGTCGCTTGCAGTTTAGGTCGATTTGGAAAAAGAAAACATTTATTTATATTTATTTAAATGTTATCGTTAATGTGAATTGAATTGTGAGAGAGAGGCAAGAGGCGTGGGAAAAGTGAAGGTGGTAAAGGTAATTAAATGGTCGAGATGTGATTAATGACAAGCGTCGTGTTTTGTGAAATATA
Organism: Zaprionus lineosus; assembly: GCA_035044505.1. NCBI lineage: Eukaryota > Metazoa > Arthropoda > Insecta > Diptera > Drosophilidae > Zaprionus > Zaprionus lineosus. The sequence goes on from JAWNNX010000282.1 coordinate 1,903, forward strand.
TTGAAAGAGATATAGCAACGAGTTATCGTAATTGAGAATTACCGTGTTGCCAAAATGCAAGTAGCGGTAACTACTTGCACGTCCGTAATAAAAATTCGGATCAAGTCGAATGAGTGAAAAGAGTAAAATGAACAAGTGAAGTAGAACAAAGGCGGTTGCTCACATTATAGAAACAAATACACTAAGTGTGCATATGAATTAACAGAGTCACCAAAACTCAAGCTCAAACAAAACTCACATCTGTGCAAAATTCTGTAGTGTGTGCAGCGATCCTGCAGTGTGAACGCCGCATGCAACTACCGCCACCTGGAGCGTACCTTGCAAATGTGTGGAGTGCTCTTTGTTCAACTCTCAAATGTCAAACCAAACGTGTACATCGGTGCCCTTCGAAACACATATCCTACATCAATTTAACCGCCAGAGAGCCACTAACTGCAAATCCAATCCAAAACCAATCTAGGTAGCTTCTGGAATCCGGACAACATATACGTATACATAAACACATCCTTACGCTATGTTCACACTCCAACCGACGCCAGCTACAATAGGCGCCGTTCCGTGGTCAGCGGGAACACTCATTGAGCGCCTGCCAAGTTTGGATGACATGAACCACAAAGGTAAGAAATATCCCCCCTTCCCCCCATCCAAAGCATGGGAGCCTAGCATACTCCAATACTTCAATAATGTTCCAATACACAAACTGAAAAGGTATGTTTCGTGTGTGGAATATGGGAAACATGTAGTACCTATAATTATGAATGAATTAATAATAATTATGAATAATTATAATTACTAAAAATTATGAATATGAACTATAATTTAAGGACCTAGCTTAGAGTTACTAAATATGTCTGCATATCAACGTCCGCAAGGGCTTGCGGCTAACTATTTAAATATGCAGCATCCCTGCAGCATCCTTGATCAATATATGATATACACGATTGACATGCGAAATGTAATTAAGTTCTTGTAATGCACTCAATGAAAACTATATATACAATAGCTTTTTAATTACTGATTGATAAGAATGAGAGTTGATGCTATCGTTTGATTTGCTTTTTTCTTATAGACAATGTACTTGCTATGAGAAATCTACCCTGTTTGGGCGTCACTAGTGGCACCGGACTAGGCGGTATTGGCGGAAAGGCTGCTGCAACTGTTGCGATGGACGCTGCGGATGCGAATCAAGCCCCTCAGCCCCCACATTCAACCTCATCGTACTTTACCACCACTTACTACCACTTAACAGATGATGAATGTATGTTTTCACTTCCAATTCAATTGCATATACAAATCAATTTCTATATCCTTTTTGCACTTCGCACACTTAAAACAGAATCTGAATTATCTACTACCTAAGGACGATAAGTTTTCTCAATTTCATAATTTTGATTTAGTTGATTTCAAAAATTGCATTTAAATTTGAAGTATTTGGCCGTAATTATACATCAGATATGTCATTTATCCTGTTCAGTTAGCATGAAGAAGAAGAATGTTCAGGTCAATTATTGATATCGACCAAAGATTTTACTTGATCAAAATCTTTATATACGAGTATACGAGTATCAGATTGCAGAGTGTTGAGTCCTGCTCAAGGGCTGTTCTAGTACATTAATTGAATTATACAAATTATGTGTCAAAATAGAGCGAGAGAGAGAGAGAGAGAGAGAGAGAAGGAACCCAACCCAAAGGTACGTAATTGAATTGTTTGGCTAAGAACACTTCATGGGGTAGTCGACAATCTGTGTATCACAATGAGAATGATGTGAAAAATTTAGTATTTGGTGTGAAAATGCTCAATAAGTTAGACTTCATTGATTTTTCCACTAATTGTGTAAAATCGTTTTGTTGTAAATGACTGCAGATCGTAGAAACAGATGCAGCCTGGCCTGAGCTGCCAATTATAGGACGACAATGGAAACAAGGACTCCAGCACAAGATCAGAAGCACACAAAAACACAGGCACAGACACACCAACAGGCACAGGCACAGGCAGAATCAAGCTGATCATTGTTTTACACAATGCATAGGCTGGCCAGCGGCATCTAAATTCATCTAAAAGACGTTATTGAGCACAGGGGTACCCGGGCGAGCTACTGTCCTAGCTGCCCCGTGCTCTCTTCTTATGTCCTTCTACTGCTATTCACAATCGCAAAGGCACCCGCCGCGCTGCTAAGTACTTTGAGTTATGTTTTTGCCATTGTTGTCCCCAGAATCAATACAATCATTTTCCACCTTTAATGATCTTTAAGAGTGCGTATATGTACGTGTGTTGAACGACCAATTCGTGTCATGTCGTTACAAATAAAAACAATTATCGTCGTTGAAAACCGAAGCCGAAGCTGAATGAAAACAAACAATGGCGCCGCCGTCAGTAGTTGTTCTTCGTGTTCATAGCTGAGTAGCTGAGTAGCTGCTTCTGTCTGCTGTCTGCTGTCCGCTGTCTCGCTCTTCTCTTCAACCGCTCATCATACAAATGAGCCCTCTGAACGGCCAAAATTCTTTGTTTTTCAAATGCTGACAGTGCCGTGTAGTGGTTGCCTGATGCCCTTTGTTATGCCCGGGAATGTTATATGTTATATTTCTGCTTGTGTCCAGTGCCAGCTTCTAGCACGTTCATTGTTCGAAAGGTGATTTCTGTTGCAATTACATTCATAATCCCATTGGCAAGATGTTTCTGGCTATTTCTTTCTTTGATACTTTTGGTAAATCATCGCACTATTAATGTGCTCAAAGTTTTCATTTACACACGCACGCTATCAGCTCCATGTCCTTGTAGATAATCAGGGCTCCTCAGGCATAAATTTATTTAAATTGTTATAAAGTTTTCCGTTCGCTCACATTAATGTAATAGCCCAAACAACAGTTTGTCTTCTTTCAAGAACTGAATAGAAGAATTCACAGTGCCTTCCCCATATATATCTATTATGCCTTCAAACTATTAATATATGTGTATGAAACTCTTAAGCCGTTTAACTATTTTATTAGAACGATACGCTTTTTAAGATCTAGAAAACTGTACGCAATGACCTTACCCAAAACTGTATCGAGATTGACTTTAAGATGTAAAAAATACCCATGAAAAGTATCTGAATTAAGGCATCAATGATCCCAGTGTTATCTATTCTCAATTGATAGGCCTTGAATCGAACGGTTGAACGGTCAGCTATATGATGCATACATTGAGCGTAAGGTAAGGTTGGATTAGCTTGTAGTGGCCCGGCGACCCTCATCTGCGAGCATCGATAATGGAGAAAGGTATCAGACAGTTTAATGCTTCGCTGGATACAAGTGGGAATCAAATTGATACGCAGATTTCGAGGATTTTCCTGCAATCAATACTTCGAAATTTGTTTGATCCATGCTCAATTTCAATACCGAGTGACCCTTTTTAAGCCTTTACGGTCATTTTTTCTTGACTTTTCGTTCGTTTTTTTTTTTTTTTTGTTCTTCAGATTCAAGCTCTGTGCTCAAAACGTATGCCAGTTCCAGCCTTTAAATAGCAAACGCTGTTGACTGAACGATTCATTTTGCTGGCTTACGAAAATATAAAAATAGGTGCTGCCTCTTAGCAAAGTATGAGTTATTCGTACTTTTCAACATTCAATATAACTTTATAAGGTTAATGAACATAATTTCTCGGCTTGTTTTAACACTTTTAACTATTTCCCCTCTGTAACTATTAACTGCCCAAGTGAATTTTTTTAACTTTAACAGTTCACTATAACTAATAATTTGAGATACTCTGTTTGACTTATTTATTTTATTATTTGTTAATAACATGGTCGAATTATTTCAGGTCACAGTGGTGTAAATCAATTGGGTGGTGTCTTCGTTGGCGGCAGGCCACTGCCCGACTCGACACGGCAAAAGATTGTCGAGCTTGCCCATTCCGGAGCTCGACCATGTGATATCTCTCGGATCCTTCAAGTTTCAAATGGATGTGTTAGCAAAATTTTAGGAAGGTGAGTTTTATATAATATAATAATATAATAATATATAATATATAATATATAATATATAATATATAAAATATAATATATAATATATAATATATAATATATAATATATAATATATAATATATAATATATAATATATAATATATAATATATAATATATAATATATAATATATAATATATAATATATAATATATAATATATAATATATAATATATAATATATAATATATAATATATAATATATAATATATAATATATAATATATAATATATAATATATAATATATAATATATAATATATAATATATAATATATAATATATAATATATAATATATAATATATAATATATAATATATAATATATAATATATAATATATAATATATAATATATAATATATAATATATAATATATAATATATAATATATAATATATAATATATAATATATAATATATAATATATAATATATAATATATAATATATAATATATAATATATAATATATAATATATAATATATAATATATAATATATAATATATAATATATAATATATAATATATAATATATAAAATATAATATATAATATAGTAATGAGTATTATTTTATCTCTTTTTAAGATATTACGAAACTGGAAGTATTCGACCTCGGGCGATTGGGGGCTCCAAGCCTCGAGTAGCTACCGCTGAGGTAGTTAGTAAAATTTCGCAATACAAACGAGAGTGCCCGAGCATATTTGCTTGGGAGATTCGGGATAGATTACTTCAGGAAAATGTGTGCACAAACGACAACATTCCAAGTGTAGGTATCTGTGTCTTATTATTTAAGTAGCTTATTTTTTTAAAGTTTTTAAGAAAATTAAAAAAAAGAAAGTATTAGCATGTGGTAATTATGTATTCATATGTTTTATAACAAATTATGTAACTTTTAATGACTGAGTTAAAATGATCTATATTGAAGAGCCGTTTGGGTCGTCAAACTCGATGACCTCTTTTTGTTCCCCTGGTCAGTGGGTGGCTGCAAATGGCGTGAAGATTGCTTTATTTAGAATAATTTGAGCATCACGAATGTTGTGTGATTTTTTTCCTTCTCATCATTTATTTCTTTTGTACTTTTGACGACATTCCTTTTTCCCTTTCTTTCCATGTTGTCGATTTTCCCTTGTCCTCTTCTCACTTCTAGTTAGTATTACCATATTTTTATTGTTTTCCTAGTGTGCCAAAAAGGAAAGAGCCAAAGAGGCGAAATGAATCGTGACAGCGAGTCCTGCGTTCGTTTTGGTTTTGGTTTTCGTTTTCGTTTTCGTTTTCGTCTTCGCATTTTTGCCACTTCTCCCCATCGACAGTTGTGTGGAAAATGTGCTCACTCGAATGGAAAGGAAAATCTTTTATGCACATTAAACGACAAAAAGGGAAATCAGTCCTAGAAAAGTATGAAAAACGTACGATATTAAATAAATACAGCTCGGCCGGCCTGGCCCTACTCGGTCCGCCACCACAAAACATTAAGCGCTGAAATTCACGCGCAGGGGAAAATCCAGATTTTTCGATGATAGACGCGAAAGCAGTTAGCAGTTGCGACCGATTGGACTGTAGTGGAAATCGCTTCTCGAGCGGGCAAAGGGGCGGGGAATAATAGGGGTGGGGTCATGAGTAAAACACTAAGGGATGACGGGAGTACAAGTTTTGCAGTTTGACGATGCCGCATACAACATTTTTTTTTACTGAGTTATGGCGTTTAAGTAAACTTCGTAACTTTTTCATAACCTGAAAATAGTAAGCTACCAAACGTAACTCTTCTTTTACGAAACTTAAATCAATTTTAAGTGCGTAGAGTTTTTTACCCATTTAATAATACGATTGAGAAATTTCGAACTTAATTAAGTATGTTCGTAAATCTGAAATGCATTGTTTACGTACTAAGCATGTTAAGTTTTGCTCTTCATACACATATGAATCCGTTGTTAAACGGTACTTGCCTACATACACTTACAAGCCCAGTTTGCTTGTGTCCGTGCACACACACACACACAGCATGTTCTTTTCAAAGCCTATCGGCGACTGTATGTACCTATGTACCTACACCTACATGCTAAAATGGCATAGCTACGCATACTTGCGTATGTGCATGAACATACATACATATATAGCAATGGTGTGTGTATGTGTGTTTTTTTCTACTCTTTTAGGGATGGCGCTCATTTTAAAAATAAGTTTTTATAGAAGCATTCGTTTTCGTTCCCTCGAAAGGACATTTCTGCCTAATTTTTCCACTTAACTGCACTTTTCCCTGTTGTTCTCACTCGCTCATTTATATGTTTGCTCGTTTGTTCCTTCGTTCTTTTGCTGTTGCTGTTGTCGTTGCTGTTGTCGTTGCTTTTGCTTTTGCTTTTGCCTTTTGAATTAAATACAAAAGCGTTGTCATGCGCAGGCAGAGCCTTAAAATAATAATAGAGGAAGAAAAAGAAAAAGCAAAAAAACAAAAAAAAAAAAAGGAACGGCATAAGCAAACTTAGCGTCAGCTGCTGTCAAAAAAAGTCGTTTGGAAGCTTTTTGTTTTAAAGATATATTTTTGCATAAAATTTTGAGTCGCAGTCTAATTTTAAAATTTTTTTTCGATCACAGTAAATACATTTTTAAGTTCTAGACTCTGTTTTAATAAATTAATCTTGACATATAACTTCATTGCTTATCTTCCCTTGTGACTTATCCAATCTCAAAGATTTATTTTTGTTTGTATGTAATACTTAAAGACATTTTCGTATGCTTGGCAGTTTATAAATGCATGGAACATGCATAGAACATTGATCGTTCCACGTTTAAAACACTGAATAATTAATGAAGCTACCATAAAAAGTAAGATTCAACTCAGGTTTTCAATTCAGAATGCCAAAACAAACCAAGTACTACGGGAACGCAGCACTGACTGTGTTACCATCAGCTCTAACTTAAGCTTCCATTTTGTACTGTTTATGCGATCGTTTTTGGATATTTTTGAAACTTCTCTTAATTTCAGGTATCATCGATTAATCGGGTACTAAGAAATCTGGCCGCTCAAAAGGAACAACAGACGACTGGGTCGAGCTCCGGTAACAACCCGAGCACTAGCACAAATGCAAATCACTCGACAAATGGCCTTGGCAACGCCATTGGGGGTGTAGGTGGTAGTGGTAGTGGGAACACCAGTTCCAATATAATAAGTGGATCCAGTGGGACGGCATCAACAAATGATATGATTCAAACAGCAACGCCTCTAAACTCTTCGGAGAGTGGGGGTGCAAGTAACTCAAATGAAGGCAGCGAGCAAGAATCAATATACGAAAAGCTGCGATTGCTAAACACTCAACATGCTCCTCCGTTAGATTCCACAATTGCTATTTCAGCACCGATCCCCAATAGCCATGCGCAGCTTGGAACAAGTGTGCCGAGTCATTTCAGTCCCCATGTTCATTTGAGTCACTCGCTCCATTCTCATGCTCACCATCAGCAACAACAGAGTTGGCCACCTCGCCATTACTCCACAGGATCTTGGTATGCAGCACCTATGAATGGCAGCGAGATCCCGTCATCGCCGGGCGTAATATCTGTGTCAGGATATGGAAATGGAAACTCTTGTACTCCGCAAAACTCGGGAACCAACCAATCCCTTAGCACGCGTAGTGATCTCACCAATAACAGCGGTCCACCGCCCCAGTTGGGCAACTGTCCAATTGTAGAAGACGATGTGATGCTTAAGAAGGGTAAGTGTTTTGCTAATCAAAATAATGAAATAGGAAAGTCGCGGAATATAGCTGGCAGCTATAAACTAAACTTGCTATCCCTTAAAGTACAAGCAATGAGTGTGAAGATCCAAAATGTTTTCCTGCTCCTGCTCCTGGAACTGATTCAAAATGATTCGCAAATTATCTAAGGTCTTAACTGAGATTCAATTTCACGAAAATCACGCACGATTGACCCAAAATGTATTAGGTATAGGCGCGACGCTTATGTAAATCCTTGCCAGCATGCATTTACATACCTATGTACAGTTTTATGAATTCTTGAGCTCAGCAAAACGATTCTCTCCTGTTTATCTGTCCGTACTGTCTGTACTGTCATTCCCTGAGGACCGACTTATCGTGCGTGCGTAAATAGTGGATGCACGTGACCGAAACTTCTTTACTTGATTGTACCGAGAGAGACTTCTGGTTGCTACCTCCAAGAACCATTGCGTCACCATTGTTTTATTAAGTAAACCGTTCCAAACTTAACTTTAAGTATTTCCTTCTAAGTTTTTAATATTCGGACAGAATCCTGGCTCCCTTTTGTGCTTAAATTCTGAGTTGATACCATAGATGCTTAAAGGTTGCATGTTTTGTACGTCCCAGAAAACTTGTGTATGAATATAAATATATCATTTGTTTAGTTGCTGTTAAAATTATTAAAAATGTTATTGTAATTCTAAGTAGATAAGATGAATCGATTCTTTGGTCGATGGGTTCAACGTGTCGCCGTCGAGGTGTTTAATAAAATAGTTTTCAATACCTCGAGAATAGTCAGTTTTATAAATAATATTATTGTTTATAGTGAAGGAGAGCTAGGAACTGTTCACTGAACTCAAGCATGTCAATAAACTAAATACTATCGCGGGCTTAGATCAAATCAAGTAATCATCAGTGGCTCGACTTGGAAAACCTCGTTAATTACCCTAACCATATACTTGTGGTACAAAGTTGGGTAAACAAAATCTGTGTGTAGGACTTAGCAGAGTATCTGCTGTATCAAAGGCTTGTGCTCTGTGCTCTGTGCGGCTGTATGGAGACTGTAAGGGCACCGTGTGAATGATAGTATAACGGTATTTGTTACTGTAGCGCCGTATAATCCGCAGCCTCGGGACGATTTGGAAGCAGCAAGAGCGGCGGTAACGGGAATTGCTGTCTTCTGTCTGTTTGACAAGCTTACCCTTAACCGTGTAGTTGCTTTAATGCGATTTACAGACTCATTTTACAGGCGATGACACTTCATTAAACGCCAAACCGTGGGGGTGGCTGTGGTAACAGAAGATGGGGATGGAAGGTGGGAGATGGGTGATGGGTGATGGGCGATGGGCGATGGGCGATGGGAGAAGGTTGAAGGGTGAAGGGAGATGTGAGGGTGTGGGATGTTGGCTCTGAGCTGTGAACTGCGAACTGCGAACTGCGAGCTGCAATCCATAGGTATGGGACGTTGTATGGTTAACGTGTTTATGGGGTGCATAAATAGAAATAGAAAACACAATAAATACATATTTATAAAGCCTGTATCTCGAAAGCCTCATGCCAGAGCTCTCGCCTTATCGGGTTTGTCTCTAATGTATTTAGCTGTGGAAGATTGTCGCCCCGTTCCGTTCCGTTCCGTTCCACCTTTCCATCTACTACTTTTCATCTCCCTTTGCATTGTTAACATTGTCATATCATCTGGCTTCGAATGTTTCAATGTTGTTGTTATTTTAGTGTTTTTTTTTTGGTTTTCATGTTGCGGCCTCCCCTTACCAGTTTGCTGTCAGCACATTGCAGCCTGCTAGGCAAGTGACGTGTGCTCTGGTCCGGACCCCGGGCAGGGTACCGGACCTGCGGCTTGTTTCAGAGCTATCAGCATCTATTTGCTCTGTCACATTTAGTAACTTTCAATGCCAGTTACAGGCACGTATAATACACACACACTCACACTTAGAAACACAAGGCCTGACTCTATCGGAACTGACAAGCCGAGATCCAAATTTCGTGATTTGCGGCTCCTTTGATGTGGTTAAATTAAGATTGTATATCGTATTCTCAACACTCTACAATATAACCGGCATTCTTTTAATAAATATCCCTATAAGTGGTGGACTACTAAGTGTAGTCAGTTGAGTATCGTTATCTAATTTCGCATACGACCATCTAAGTACACGCAAGGATTCCAAAAGTCGAAAAATAGACGTTAATACGCGACTTAATTTTATTTGTTACTTTAAAGTCCTCAAATACAGTCACACCTTCACTTAAGCACCAACATGAGTGTTCTTAATCAATCTCGATAGACTCGTTCATTGTTTGAACAGTACCAAAGAACACTCCCTAAATATATAACTAAATAAGTTACAAATTAAAATTTACAAGTAAGTCCAAACCCGATGTCTACTGCTCTTCCTATATTTTGGTTGCTATTTTAAAGTGAGTTGATCTTGTTAATGTCCTTTTTGTTGCTATTGTGCAGAAATTTCCGCTTCATTCCAAGTGTCTGTCACAGTAGGCGTTCAGCAGAGCTTTCGCAAATTGAAGGGGACTTTCAATTGACCATATGCAGCTATGGAATTGCTCACTATTTTATTACACAAAATTTGGTTCTGTTTCAGAACTGGATGGTCATCAATCGGATGAAACAGGATCTGGCGAAGGCGACAATTCCAATGGCGGTGCATCCAACATCGGAAATAGCGAAGATGATCAGGCGCGTTTAATACTAAAGCGGAAGCTTCAAAGAAACCGAACTTCATTTACAAACGAACAAATCGATAGTTTGGAAAAAGGTAATTAATTGAAATTCGCTTAATGTATTTATTGCTTTTTATTGAGCGTAAAGGTGCGCGGCAGAGTGTGTGTGTGTGTGTGTGTGTGTGTGTGTGTGTGTGTGTGTGGTGTGTGTGTGGGTGTGTGGGTGTGTGTGTGTGTGTGTGTGTGTGTGTGTGTGTGTGTGTGTGTGTGTGTGTGTGTGTGTGTGTGTGTGTGTGTGTGTGTGTGTGTGTGTGTGTGTGTGTGTGTGTGTGTGTGTGTGTGTGTGTGTGTGTGTGTGTGTGTGTGTGTGTGTGTGTGCTACCTGCATGCATATTTCGTGCATCAAAAGGTTCAAGGATTAATTCTTTTGCACTTAATTAAAACTATTTGTAGAATTTGAGAGGACGCATTATCCAGACGTATTTGCAAGGGAGCGCTTGGCAGGAAAGATTGGATTGCCAGAGGCACGGATTCAGGTTTGGTTCTCAAATCGAAGAGCTAAATGGCGACGGGAGGAAAAATTAAGAAACCAACGTCGAACTCCAAACTCAACTGGAACAACTGGAACATCGGCGTCGACCTCGGCCACAGCATCTATGACCGACAGTCCCAATAGTATGGGCGGCTGCTCATCGCTCCTGGTCAGCTCTACTGGAAGTAAGTGAATTCAAAATTTCAATCCATTATTAATTTAAGGTTTTGTTAGTGCTGTGTAAATAAGAAGTATAGAAATTATTTTATATTTGCATCCTTCTAAAGTGGGTTCTATTCTATGATTAATCCCCCTTTTTAAACACTCAGGTGGAGTCAATGGGTTGTCTTCACCAACTCCAATATTACCCACTGCTACCACTGGTGGGCTTGAGACTTCTGATGTGCATCACACGATCTCTGCACACGCACGACCCGGAGCACACACCATCAGCGGTGGACGAATAAATGAGGACGTTGAAAACGCTTGTTCTCCAGGTCTGGGAATTGTCGACCAACATCATCAGCATCATCATATTCCACATACGATTGTTCCTTCCCTTTCACCGCGTTTAAACTTCAATGGCGGATTTACCAGCTCTATGAGTGCCATGTATTCGAACATGCACCACAATGCGTTATCCATGAGTGATAGCTATGCGTAGGTTTCCCGTTTGGAGTGATTCAATGAGGAGCAAAATCTTTAATTTGACTTAATTTTAGCTCGGTTCCATCAATTCCAAGTTTTAGTCATCCGACTGTAGGACCATTGACTCCATCATCGCCCATTTCACAGCAGAGGGATGTGACGCCCCCCTCAATGTACCCGTGCCATATGCCACTGCGACCACCGCCGATTGGGACAAGTCACTTGGTGGGTGTTGGAAGTGCCACAGCTGATGGTATTAGCGTGAGTAATAGTCCAACAGGGAACATTGCAAATTCGCATATCGCGAGTCCGAGTGCAGGTGGTATCAACAGCACTGGTTACGAGGTATTGTCAAGCTACGGGCTGCCTCCTGCACCGTTAGCAGCGGACACAGCAACAGCCACAGCAACTACTGTAAACTCCGTTTCCTCCGTCCATCAATCTGTGGAATCGGTTCGGCAAACAAACTGCAGCCCAACTCAAATGGGCCCGGGCACAGTACACAGCATTGGCCATAGTTCGGGATTTGGAAGCGATAGTATTACTCCGGCGCTGCCTTCCTACGCCCACATGAGCTACAATTATGCTGCGGCGACCAGTAGCGTAGCTCCCTCAATGAGCAGCAACCCCGTGACGGGGCTTAATTCGCACAGCTCCGGAAAACAACAGTTTTTCGCGTCTTGCTTTTACTCACCGTGGGTCTAAAAAACACGCAGATGGGATGAGAGAGAGATAGGAAAATTCCTAGCTCTCTTTTACAAGTATCGCATATCGAGCGGACTAAACAGCCACAAAAATCGAATTTACATATCCCTAACCAAAACACTTGAAGTCGGTGATACACACGTGGTTGTAGTAACATGAATGTATATGTATGTATATTTCCGCCCACAAACGGCACCAGTCTTGACGGTTATTGGTGTGATTAAATAATATTATTTTGAGAAAATCTTGCTGGTCTGACAATGTTTTACTTTCTCGTGGGCTTCTTTGATTTACAAGGAATGTACCTAGTTCTAATAATACAACTATAAAAATATATAAGTATATACAAGTGTATAAATATATAAATATAATATATATATATATATATATATATATACATATATCATATATATATATGTGTGTATAAATATATAATATATTAATATATCAATACATAAATATAAATAATAAACAGACATCAAAGTAATGTCTTCCTGCACTGTAAGATATTACATAATGTTTGTATGAATGCATGTGTGTGTGTGTACGTATGTTTGCATATAAAAACAAATATTGCAAACAAATAACTTTTTAATTTTTAAGCTGTCCTGTTATTATAACGGATTACCTTGTTTTATAGCCATAAGTTTATATTGGACTCGTTCACTGAGCATAAGGGTACTTGTTGCAGTTAAGTTCGGCAAATATTTTAATGAAGTTCCCGTCATGTACTTAAGGACTTTATTCGGTAAGGACCATCAAGCCATTTGTAATATGGCTCTTAACTCTGGGATTCATATGAAAATAAACAATTTTGAAAAGTGGTTGCTAAGAGTGTGTCCTTCGAAAGCCCGATTGTTTCGTCTTTTATACCATACACACTACACTGTCCATAGACACACGTTTCTGATGTATCACCCCCTGTAAATTGGTTGTTGGTTGGAGTACTAAGTGAGTATTTATTCTGGTGCTTTATTCGACGCATAGCACAATAAATTTCATATCCGAATATTTTCCTGATTTGCTTAATCTCTCTTGCTCTCACTCTCACTCATATTTTCTCTCTCTCTCTCTCCCACTCACCTTTACTCCCTTTCTATTACTGTCAGACGGTATATCGTACTAGCATTTGCTGCCCTTGTAGTATATCCTTGCTTATGCGTTTTTTTTGTTTGAATATGAAATTACAAGGAAAATCAATAAAATTCATAAACATTGCCGATCCAATTAGAACTTTGCAAGCAAGCCCTTTAATAAGTGCACTCACTGTAGGTAGGGCTTTGTATATTCTATGAAATGATTGGTGTAGTACTAAAAATAAGTTATTTTCAGGAATTGTCACAAATTATGAACAAGTGGTACTATAAATAAAATGATATTCTAAATTATGCCGGTGATGCTCTTCGATAGAGACGTATTTAATGAACAAACATTCAAGAATATGTGTATAAGTGACACACACATAGGCAGATGTGTACACATTTTCCATATATATATATATATGGACTCTCTTGTATGGGTGTTCAATAAGATAAGTTTTGTAGTTTCCATTTTCCATTTCTCTTGTACAAAGCAAAACATCAAGGATACACACATACAAACACACATATATGTATATATTTATATATATATATATATATATATATATATATATATGTGTAAACATATGTACATATGGGTTTTTTATAATAAAAGAGAACTGAGTTTGGGAGCGCAAAGAATGTGCACGAGAATAAGTGGAAGAAGTGGCAACGGTCGGGATCGGAACTAATGCCTGATTCTCCGCCAGATCAGTTGAACGCAACCAGTAATAGATTAACACTCGTGGAGCTCGCTTCGTTTCAACACAAGGATAATTCGTGCTTTGTCTTGCACCGTGTTATCTATAGTGTAGTTGTACGTATATACAGCTATAAACATACACATATATAATAGATACATAGTATATGTATTAAATGTATAATATAATGTCTATGGACAGTACAACATATATGTATACGTATTTGCATATTATAAATACACACATATGCTCAATATGTGCCTTTATGAAGTGAAAGTGAACTTAAAGTGAAACCAATTTCGTCGCACGTCACATCCCAATAAATAAATATACAAGCCCACCAAAGGTGGTGAAGGGATTAATATATTAATTCGATTCGATTGATATCGATTCCATCGATCCAACTAAGATGAATTATTTTTGTAAAACTTTCTCATATATGTATATTCTAAAAAGATATATATGTGCGTGCATGTATGTGTAGCTTTCGTTGAAATATGTGAATATGTATACATATATGTATGTTCAGTTGTATGCATATGCTATTGAATAGCTGTCTATTTGTGGAATTGTGTAACGGTTGTCGGGCGTATAAATAGAAATTGCTCATACGCATCGAAATCCCCTAAAAGTAGTGAAAAAAGCGGGGAATATAAAAAATGCTGCACACATGTAGAAATGATTTGAAATATTTTTCGACTTGTTTGTACTCTTCGCTTTCGCTTTAAGAGTATGCTTGGTACTTGGTGTCAGTCTGCAGGCGTTACATGTAACATGTAACTCGGAATTTAACATAGAAAATACTTACATATACCAATGCATATATGTAATTGTGCATACCTAAAATAAGCATATTATGTATGCACTTCAATAATACGTTTTATCTTATGTGCATCGCTAATGTGAGTGAGTGTCTAATAAATTTAATTCCGGATACACTACTCCTACCTGACACATAGCTTTGGGTGAAGCACACGCTCTCATTTCTGCCACGCACACATACGCGCACACACTCTCGCATAAACACATATGCACACACACCCACGGTGAATATACACATTGTGTGAATAACATGCACATATCCATTTATGAATGCGTATGTGTGCTCGTATATATCTGGCGATTATGTAAGTGTGTGTGAAATCTCGCATTGATTGTGTGTGCTCAAATATACACATACATATAACTATATGTAGCATAGTTTCTTTCAGAAACAAAAAAATATCTATATTTATATATATACACATATATGTATATATATATATATATATATATATATATATATATATATATATTTATGTATATATTCATACGCATATTTATGTATACAAATATATGTGAATGAATACAGAAAGGTGACTATGAAAAATTAAAAATAAACTTGCAACACGTTAAAAACTTTCGTTTTGTGGGAAAATAGAATATTTTGTTTTTATTTGAAATATTTTTTGACAGAGAGAAAGCGATCAAATTTCAATTTTCCAAAATATTGATGAGTCGTGCGCACTTTTCCCTTATATTAATGCTTATACGTAAGATCCCTTAAGCTTTTGTATAAGCTACGAATTTATTAATGTATAAATCTCATAATTATTTTTTAATTAAATATAAATGAATTATCTATATATACACATATATTTCATATACTATATATTTTTTTATTTTTATATTTTAAGTATAGATATTTATTTGTCATTTAATATATATATATATATTTATATTTATACACATTAAATGACAAATAAATACACTTAACCTATTTAATATGCAAGTCTTAATGTGCCATTATTCTTCTAATATAGTATAAATACAAATCATTTGGATGGGAGAGAGAGTAAGAGAGACGGGGAAATAGAGAGAGGGAAAGACAGAGAGAGAGGAGAGAGAGAGAGAGAGAGAGAGAGAGAGAGAGAGAGAGAGAGAGAGAGAGAGAGAGAGAGAGAGAGAGAGAGAGATGTATCAAAATATCTTCAACCTGCTATTTACTTTCCGCAGAGCTTAAGGGTCTGATCTGTTGAAGCCGAAGAAGACGATACCCCTCAGCATGGGAGTGGCTGAAGATTTCGCTCCCAGCTTTGTGAAGAAACCACAATTGCATCAGGAAGATGACGGTAACCGATTAATCTTTGAATGTCAACTATTGTCGTCGCCGAAGCCGGACATCGAATGGTTCCGCTCCGATAACAAATTGGTAGAGGATGTCCGAACAAAATTTAAAATTCAGCCCATTGGGGAGAACAAGTTCACGGTAGTATTAGAGCTCGACGATGTTGTTGAAACAGATGCTGGCCTTTACAAAGTGAAGGCCAAGAACAAGTCAGGCGAAGTGTCTGCATCGATTAATTTAAATTTCACACGTAAGTATCTTGAATTTGGTAACGCTCTAGGCTTAAGTACACTAGGTATAACTTATGTAAGATGGATGTAAGGCTTAATGGACTGTAGATTAGGTCGTAGATCCTAGCAGATCAGTTCTATAGAGGGACGCTCCGATAGTTAAACACATTGAATCTCAATTCGTACATTAGATATATAAAGTTGGTCGCTTGCTTCTTTTCATATATTTAACTAATCTAGACAATTGAAAAACATTTATTAAAATAATGAAATAATATTATTTTATACCTCTCTTACCACTTTGTATAGCTGCTGACGAACCCAAAGAAAAGTAAGCAAGAAAATCTTTAAGTTAATAATTTGTGCAACCTGATAAAATCGAGCAAGTTAATTTACATAATGCTAATACATTTAATCCCGTACCGCCAAGAGACTGGCTATATGCTTCCTAACAATGCTGTAGTAATATAATGATGATATGCTCTGGCATATCACTTAACTCCCTTAGGTTAAATATACCATCCCAACAACCATATTGAACTCAAATCAGGGCAATTAATCAAGGAAATGGGCAATGGGCAATGGGAAATGAAATCGATAGCTATAGAAAATATTTATATATTTATCGATCGATTTATCGATATTTATCGATGACCATTAAACGTGTTTAAGAACGTTTTACTCAAAGAACATCCAGTAATTTAAAGTATATTTTGAATAAATTTTCAATATCTAAATTTTATTTACAACAACCTCAATAATCGATCACTATTTTCTATTACGATCTTATTTACAAATTAGCTCTAAACTCTTATATAAATAATTGGATTTCAAATAACTGTATTTTATTTTCTTAAAAACTACTGCTATTTATGATCTTCTGAAAAGTGGGCAAGTTTGATATTCTGGAAGACTTAAGGTGAGTTACAACTTGAAGTTAAGTGCTTTAAAATTATTTTAACTGTTTTCCAAAGTATTGTCCTTGTGTTGTGGTTTTGGAAGTCAACGCTTGATACATTAAGTATCTATTATGTTTGGGGACAACATATAAACTTTTGGAGCAATTGGGTAAAATCGGTATACAAGTTAGGAGCTCAGAGCTCAAGAAGGTGCAGTCCCGAGTATATGTTGGATGTTCTCATATTCATTTCTTGCTTCTAATAGACGCTAATAATAGATATCTACTAAAAAAAACCTACGCATGTATTCCAATAAATTTTTGCATGCCTGCAACGCAGTTGGTAACAAACGTGAGAGATGGTTTACTTATATTTTACAAACTTTACAGACAAATCGACGGCTTTGCGCCGACTTTTGCGAAAAAGCCTGCAATACGACAAGAGGAAGACGGAAAACGATTGTTGTTCGAATGCCGCGTAAACGCAGACCCCTTACCCACTATAACTTGGTTTCATAATGGCAATACTGTTATGGAGACTTCAAGACATAAGGTGGGACACGATATATTGATTTTAAACATATTTTCATTACTTTCTTTATGCAAATGACCCTGATCTTTTCGTCAGCTCATCAATGCAGGATATTTATATTTTAAATACAGTCAAAAGCAGATTAATCAGTAAATTTAAAAAATGTTTCTTCACAGCTTACAATTGACAAGGACGCCCATTCTTACTTCGCAACACTTGAGATACAAAACGTAACAGTTGAGGATGCTGGCAAGTACAAAGTGAATGCGAAGAATGAGCTGGGCGAAAGCAACGCAACGATAAGCCTCAACTTTGACAGTAAGTTCCTTTCTATGGTTGCCGTTAATAGTGTAAAGCTGAAACTGTAAACTGAAATATTTAAATTACTGAAACCATTAAATCACACATTCACCCAACCATACATCAAAACATCCACACATCCATTCAAAACATACTTATTCTAGAAAAGGGTATTTACATTTAAGTATATAGAATTAAAAATACCTAATTAAGTTGATTTTGATTCTCGCATCAATATTTTGGCTTTTCACTGATTGTTTAACCAAAAGTCGCTGAAGTTGGCTGTGTCTCTGAGCATCTCTACAAAGCCCTTTAAGTTCCAAATAATATCATTATCATTATACGTTTTATACGTATACTATAATTAATTACTGTCTGTGGCAGCTTTTCTCTCACTCAAAATGCCTGTCAACAAGCATAACGATGAAATCATAGCTTTTCAAAAATAGAGATAGATAGAGATAGAGATAGAGATAGAGATAGAGATAGAGATAGAGATAGAGATAGAGATAGAGATAGAGATAGAGATAGAGATAGAGATAGAGATAGAGATAGAGATAGAGATAGAGATAGAGATAGAGATAGAGATAGAGATAGAGATAGAGATAGAGATAGAGATAGAGATAGAGATAGAGATAGAGATAGAGATAGAGATAGAGATAGAGATAGAGATAGAGATAGAGATAGAGATAGAGATAGAGATAGAGATAGAAGATAGAGATAGAGATAGAGATAGAGATAGAGATAGAGATAGAGATAGAGATAGAGATAGAGATAGAGATAGAGATAGATGAGATAGAGATAGAGATAGAGATAGAGATAGAGATAGAGATAGAGATAGAGATAGAGATAGAGATAGAGATAGAGATAGAGATGAGATAGAGATAGAGATAGAGATAGAGATAGAGATAGAGATAGAGATAGAGATAGAGATAGAGATAGAGATAGAGATAGAGATAGAGATAGAGATAGAGATAGAGATAGAGATAGAGATAGAGATAGAGATAGAGATAGAGATAGAGATAGAGATAGAGATAGAGATAGAGATAGAGATAGAGATAGAGATAGAGATAGAGATAGAGATAGAGATAGAGATAGAGATAGAGATAGAGATAGAGATAGAGATAGAGATAGAGATAGAGATAGAGATAGAGATAGAGATAGAGATAGAGATAGAGATAGAGATAGAGATAGAGATAGAGATAGAGATAGAGATAGAGATAGAGATAGAGATAGAGATAGAGATAGAGATAGAGATAGAGATAGAGATAGAGATAGAGATAGAGATAGAGATAGAGATAGAGATAGAGATAGAGATAGAGATAGAGATAGAGATAGAGATAGAGATAGAGATAGAGATAGAGATAGAGATAGAGATTGAGATAGAGATAGAGATAGAGATAGAGATTGAGATAGAGATAGAGATAGAGATAGAGATAGAGATAGAGATAGAGATAGAGATAGAGGTAGAGATAGAGATAGAGATAGAGATAGAGATAGAAATAGAGATAGAGATAGAGATAGAGATAGAGATAGAGATAGAGATAGAGATATATATCTTAAAGATATTTGTGTAACAACGAAACTTGAAATTCATAGGCGACGAAGCCCCCGTCCCGGAGAATACAGATGGAATTAAGCCAACTTTTACAGAGCGTCCCGTAATTCGACAAAGCGAGGATGGTGGAAATGTTACCTTTGAGTGTAGATGCGTTGGAGATCCGACGCCAACTGTGACATGGTACGCAAGAGAAGACTGAGATTGACAGCTTCTAAAAGAAATAATATCTTATTGTTTATATGTACATAATAACAATTTCCTCTGTATATAATCGGAATAAAAGGTCCCATGGTGAGACTGTATTGAGTGAGGGTAAACGCTATAAAATGTCAATGACCTTGGATCAGAAACTGTATCATATGGCACGTTTAGAAATTACCAGTGTCGTCTCCAGTGATCAGGGCGAGTATCGGGCCAAAGCTATTAATAAGCATGGTTCGGGTGTAGCGACAATTAATTTGAATTTCGAAAGCGGCTCTAAAAAGTAAGGATACACTTTATTAACCTCATATTATTTTAATGCCAATAACTCACAATTACGCAGAATTCCTGATGGTAAGTCACCGCGTTTTCCAAAAAAACCAACGATTCGTCAAGAGGAGGACATATTGATAATGGAATGCATTCTGGAAGCTCACCCAGTTCCGGATATTAGCTGGTATTGCTCAGATAAGCAAATCATAGATACAAAAAGGACAAAAATGACCCGCAAGGCCATTACCAAAGACAGTTATGTTCTTACACTTGAGATACAAAATCCAACCAAAGATGATGGTGGCAACTATAGATGCAATGCCATAAATATGTTTGGAGAAAGCAATGCAAATATTGCGCTTAACTTCCAAGGTATTCCAGTTTCATAGTACATAAATATATTTAATTTACCCACAACTGTCACAACCCCACTTCGAAAAGTAGCACCTTATCCTCAATTAGACGTATGGATTTCTCAAATAAAATCCGTCCCTCCAATAAACAAAACTAGCACATATGTGAGATGTATATGAATGCCTTATTCCGATTCCGTTTTGGTATCGGAAATCCTAAGAACTAATTAGTTTTAGACTAGAGTCTTTAGACTCTTTAAATTTTAGTACTTCTAAGATAGCCATGAAAGCATACAGGAAGTATACACTACACAACAAGACATAAGGTTGACTTAAAGACTTTAATTGGTCTTTCTAAATGCCTTCTCGACACCTAGAGTACGATTGCCAAATTATGTTCATACTACTTACACTTCAGTACTTAAGCTTCATCTGCTGTACCCCAAAAAGTCACATATTTCCCATACTTACACCATATAATAATAGATTTATTAAACGATTATTTAATAATGCCAGTTACTTAAGACTTTGAATAGGTACTGCTCTTTTATTGCCTGTTACACATAATTGCAAGTAACCTAGGATTTGGTTCACTCATTTCACAAGTCTTTTTAATTGCTAATCTGTACTGTTAATCAAGCCAAGGATATACCATTTTAATCATTTATAGTTTATCAACATCAAAATCAACATCTCAAAAAAATCGCAATGCTTTCTATATTATATCATATTTATAACTATATTGCTCTGGGAGAACCATAACTCAGCAGATACAAAGAGGCAATAGGAACGCAGCATTTCCTGAAACCCAATGACTTACTATTACGTTTCACAACTTATGTAGCAAGCATTTTAATATAATGGAGTTTAAATCATTTTTTATACCTATAGGCGCTAACGACACTAATGGTTTTGCACCTTCGTTTATTGAGAAACCGAGAATAATTCCAAATGAGACGGGGACCCTTATAACCATGAAATGCAAATGCAAAGCAAAGCCAGAACCATCCGTCACTTGGTATCGAGGTCAGGATTTGGTTGAAAAAAGTAAGAAAATTAAAATAAACAGCACAGTCATTGCTGAGGATACCTATGAACTAACACTGGAAATAAAGGTAAGTAGTTCTACTTAAGTCTGATCCACTGCGTACAATTTTAGAAGTATATAAACACCATTACTTGTTAGGATCCCAGTGCCACAGATGGTGGAACGTACCGATGTAATGTAAAGAACGAATATGGCGAGTCAAATGCCAATCTAAATTTGAACATTGAAGCTGAGCCCGAGCCTGACGGTGAGGGACCGACATTTATTGAAAAGCCCCGCATTGTATCTGAGAACAATGGCAAGCTTGTCATTATGGAGTGTAAGATCAAGGCTGATCCAAAGCCAGATATTGTCTGGTTCCGAAATGGAGAAGTCATAAAGGAGACTAGCAAGCTAAAGATGTCTATGGAACAGCGTGGCGATCAATATTATATTAAATTAGAGTTGACAGATCCTCAGCTGGAGGATTCTGGCCTGTACAAGTGCAATATTAAGAACACATTAGGAGAGTTAAACGCAAACCTCACCCTGAATATTGAAAGTAAGTTTATAACTTTACAAACGACTACATAAATTATTCATTGATGTATCTAAATCTATCTCCCATACATCGTATATCATTATTGAAGTTCTCCTAGATATTTATTTAACATGAAACTAAAGTCATGCTTGTTTGTTCCGTTTTTCAGTTGTGCCTGTCATAAAGGACAAGCCCAAGATTATCAAAATTATCAAAAAGCGAACAGTCGTCATTGAATGTACAGTAGCGTCCAAATTTGAGCCAAAGTGCACTTGGTTTAAGGAAAGCAATGTGGTAAAGGAGTCTAAACGGCATGTTTATCTCGTACAGCAAACTAAGGACGGCGAATTTGCCGTTAAATTGGAAATCAATGAAGTCGAGGAGAGTGACAAGGGTGCTTATAAGCTGGTGGCTAGTAACGAAAAAGGCGAAGCTGTATCACAAGTTGTCAATCTAGTTGACATTCCAGAGGAAGAACGAAAACCTTTGAAGCCCGAAATTTCAAGAAAGTTAGTTGATCAAAAGGTTATAGAATCCAAAACCTTCGAGCTGTTAATAAGCCTTAAGCAAATGGATCGTAAGTGCAAAATTGAGTGGTACAAAGGCAGTACTGTGATTCGTGAAACGAAGGATATTACGACAACATTTGACGGAACGACAGCGAGACTAACATTTAGCTCGGCTAAGAGTGAGCATACATCGAGCTACAAAGTTGTTGTGTCCAACGAGGCTGGAAAGGATGAGTCAACTTGCAAAATTACTGTTGAAAAGAAGGATAAAAAGAAAGAGGAGAAGGAAGAACAGGATAAAGAAATAACAGAAAATAAACGCAAGGTAAATAAAAGCAAACATCACGAGGAACTTCAACAAAGTAAAGAACTTATCCAAGCGGAGGTTCAGAAAATTCAGATCGACAGCCAAGAAACTAACATTCTTGTTGAGAAACAAGTTCTTATTGAAGAGAAAAAGTCCATCTTAGTTGTAAATAAGCAACAGGAGCAGTTCGAAAAATTACAACAGGTCGAACAAAAGAGTGTTCTTTATAGTGCGGAAAAACAGGAAGTTCATCAAAAAGAAAAGGTTCAGCTTATGGAAAAAAAGTCAAGCCTTCAAGTCAAAGCATCGGTTTCTACTACTGATGAAATGGTTTGTCTGCCCTCCAATCTCCGAAAAGCCCCGTTTTCAAGGTTGCCTAGTTTGCAACCCATAGATCCCATAGTTTCAATAGTTCCAAGCAAACGATACTGTTTGTGCATGTACTTATATTTATATTCATATATATGTATATATACAATTATGTTCACGAATTTAAGTTCATTTTTATTTGCTTAAGAGTTTGTATATTCACTTCCCAAACTACAAATGAACCAATTTTATTAAACTGAACACAATTACACAATTTGAAGCCCAAAGTATATTTATAATATACCTGCATTGAGAATTTCAAAGCTACGTTTGGTTTCTATATTCTGAAACGTGAAGATTCGAAAATAACTGTTAAGATTGATATTTTTTTCTCACAGTCTGGGTTTACCATATACGCGATGTCGAAATTAAAGCCACGCACTTTTAAGGAAGCTTCCCCTGATGTTTCCCAATCGAAAGATTCAAAAACTATATTCGGTGTGCAACTATCGCCCGTCAAATATGACCCAGCCGATGAGGTTTGAAAAACTTAAGCTCGAAAAAAAGGAACATTCTATTCATTTGTTTATCTTCTCTATTATTTATTCTCTATCTTCTTCGACTTTTTGTTTCATCTCTCTCTCTCTCTCTTTAATATTTTTCAAAGAAGGTGTTTGTATTCACCTCCTGAAATAATATAGAATGATCTGTAGTTGTTCAATATGAGTTTGGCTGACACCTTCAACTATACTATTTCCCGAGATCTGTAATTTTCATGGCCTGTGTATACTATTTTACGATTTCTTTTAATTTACATTTATGGAATAATAAACTAGTGTGTTTGTCACTAAACAGAACCTCCTAACATGGTATGTTATAGACTGTGCTTACATACCTTTCTTCTATCGTATATATTGTATATTGTATATTAAAGTTATTTTTTTAACTCTTACGTAACATCACTAACCTTTTTCTTTCTATGAATCACTTTGTCAATAACAACAAAAATACACGTACACGCACATGAAACCATTCAAATCATTTAATACTTGCAAAAAAGATTGAAGAGGAAAATAAGGTCGAAGATGAGCAAAGTAAAGAAATCAAAGAGGAAGACCAGAAAACACAAGCAGAGCCAGTGCAGAGTTCTGTTAATAATGAGGCTAGCAAAGTGAAGGATAGTGTGAACGAAACTGAGAAACCCAAAAACAAAAAAATACCGACAGAGAAGAAACAGAAAGATGACAAAACTATTCAGAAAACACATACAGAGGCAACGGGAAATGATTCTAATGAAGATAAGAAGAGTTCAAATGAAAACGAAGAGGGGGAAAATAAACTTACAAAGAAAAAACCTACGAATGAAATGGATACCAAAAAATCAATCGAAGACAGTAAAACTGAAAAGTCAAAACCTAAAGGTCTCGATAACGGAAAGAAAGGTGAACCACAAATGGAAGATAAACCTCATCAATCTGCAGAGGAACCTGTTGCTAATAAAAAGAATGTAGATAAAGTCGACAAACAAGATACTCATAAGACCAACTCTGAAAAACCCCAAGCATCTGACACTAATAACACAATTAACCCAGAAGTCGATGAGGTAAGGATAAGTATATCCTACATAAGAGCTCCTTAGCTTCTATGAATAAAAAATGAATTTATTTTTTGTTTTGTTTTTAACTCTCTTACTGTTCTTCAAATCAACTAACAGAATGAATCTGCAACACATAAAAAAATATATATTAAAAAATTATTATTTTTTCCATCTTGTGACTTATAGCAAGGTGCTCTGGAGCAGACAGCCCTATCGAAGGTAACACGTAAGGTAAGTGTTGAAGTGTGCTTCTTAAGCTTAATTGAATATAATAAAAATTCAGATAAATTTAAATTAAATATAAGGCTATGCAAGTAAATCATATCTTTAAAGAAGTTCATTCTTCAGGGAATATATACTATATAAAGCAACATATAAAGCATAAATTATTGAGCAACAAACGATATTCCTGCTATATTTAAGCCATGTCGTACTGTGCGGTCTCCTTAATCATACCAATTTTTATTAGGCCAGCATTGTATCCATTAAAGAGGATTCTGTGTCTGAGACGCGTCGTAAGTCGGTAACTAAATTCAATGAGGAATCACTAGTAGAAGACAAACAAACTTCATCACGAAGAACTTCATTGGCGGTAAGGAACTAAATATTTAAATCGCATCTTCACCCATTACATTCTACGTGATTACCCTCGTTTTCGTATACCTCATTTCCGATGTGTTCTTTTTATTTTTTATGTGCGTTTGTGTGATAAAAAGGTCGAGAGCTCTTCCGATTCGCGTCGCTCCTCAGTCGTCGAGAAAAAAGCACTAGAGGTTAGTGTTATACAAATTATAAAATTTATATGTTATGTCTGTATTATATTATATATTATATATTATATATTATATATTATATATTATATATTATATATTATATATTATATATTATATATTATATATTATATATTATATATTATATATTATATATTATATATTATATATTATATATTATATATTATATATTATATATTATATATTATATATTATATATTATATATTATATATTATATATTATATATTATATATTATATATTATATATTATATATTATATATTATATATTATATATTATATATTATATATTATATATTATATATTATATATTATATATTATATATTATATATTATATATTATATATTATATATTATATATTATATATTATATATTATATATTATATATTATATATTATATATTATATATTATATATTATATATTATATATTATATATTATATATTATATATTATATATTATATATTATATATTATATATTATATATTATATATTATATTTTATATATTATATATTATATATTGTATACTAACGAATGTCTTTCGAAAGTATTCGTTGTAAGTTCCTTATATCTACGTTTGTGTTATACTTAAGTTTATGGATAAACAAATATATTTTAAAACAGCAAGCTGAAAGTCGAAAAATAGAAGCTAACAAGAATCCCCAAGCTCTTAAAGAAGAAATTCCCAAGCTTAAGCCTTCTGAACGACGTCTAAAACCAAAGGTGAGATGTGATGATTAAGTTATTTAGGATCTTCGCTCTCTGCTCTCTGCTCTCTTCTGATGCCAAACTATGCTTTCTATCTTCTTTGATACAATATTTCGCTTTGTTCACAACTGGACTTGTTTTCTCTTTAAAAATCTTATAAGACGAGAATCTGCCTTAATAATAATAAAAAGATAACTGTCCTTTTTTGACAAAGGACCGTCCTATTTCAGATTAACAATTATTATTGACACTTAATTTTCTGCGTGACATGCTTACTAGTCATTGGAAGTAATAAAACATTAATTAAGATAATTAAATATCGTAAATAATCTTATAAATACGTTGAAGTATAAAGGACTTCTTCAACTCGCAAATCAAAGTACAGCAACTTCAGTTTGAAATCAAAAAAAAACTTTTTTTTACTATTTTTACTTTTTAACCATTATTTTCTTAAAATTTAACTATAGTAACATTAAGGGCAATAAAGTTTTGATCTACTTTGATGTCTGTCATAGTTTAAATGTGAATTTGTTAATACATCTAACTTTTCAGCTAAATGTTTGTACCTTAATCATAATACTTCTATGTATAGGTATAAGACTAGGTCTGTCGTGCTAACAATTTTAAAATAAATGTCACTTTAATGTTCTAAACAGACTATAGAAGAACCAAAGCCCGCTGAGGAGTTACCTAAGTTGCGTAAGACATCCATTGCTCAGCCGAAGGAGGAGCCTAAGCCTGAAACAGCTAAGCCAAAGGCAAAAGCTAAGCCAAAACCCAAGTCTAAATATGAGGAACTGCCGGAAATTCCCGATTACGAGCGTCCACAGCTTGAAAAGTATGAAAAATCAGATTTTACACCCACTGATTTTGCTCGTGATCTTGAAATTCCAAACAAAATGGAGAAACCGAGCTTGGAGCCATCTAAAAAGCAGTTGGATGTCACTCCTCAAAAGAACGGATTACCGAAGGTAACCCCACATCAATTTATAGTCCTATATACCATATTTTTATTAATCTATGCATGATACACGTGCTAAGTTTGCATTACGTTTTGTATTAAATTGTCTGTATATTTATGTTTGTCCGTTTATTTATGTTAATAAATACCAGAAGAGTGAAATATTGGAAGAGCCGTTTGAGCAACCAAAGGGTCTTAAAATCGGCAAAGGAAAATTGCCAGACGAAACAGACGCCAGGGACGGAGCTACACTAAAGCCAGTGATTGTCGAGCCAGAGGTAAGCAACTGTGTTTTTTTGATTATAAATATGTATATATATATATATATATATATATATATATATATATATATATATATATATATATATCGAGTCCTATTGTGAGAATATGTCGTAAGTCCTCCATATCTGCAATGTGTTCAAGGGCCTCTCAAATATAGTCAAATGTACCATTCGCCTTGTGTAATTACATTTCACTTACACCACTTCCCTTACCTTTTCATGTTCAAACTACACCTCATTCACACACCTTTGCATAGACGAAAAAGCCAAGTACTGTCGTTGGAAAAGACGCAAGTGTAAGTATTCCTAAAATGATTATGGAGGGAAGTGAGTTTTACCAAAATATCTACATCGTTGTGCCACATTAACTTAAAAATTCCCATTGAAGCTTTAGCTTGATTTGAAATTTGATAAATTGCTCAACATGCAAAGTGCTTGAGCCCATAATTTACAATCTCACCTATACATAAGTCGGAGGAGCTTTTATCTTCCTGTTAAATTATTTTAAGTAATGTGTGCTATTTGCAGTACTTATATAATTTACAGTTAATTAAAAAAAATTATACGAGACCATATTTAGCGGCAAAAAGCAGAGAGAGCTCATTTCTGTTCTCATATTTATTTATATAAGGGTTATCTCCATTAACATTCAAAAATTAAAACCTCTCAGGGCAATAACGCAACCCTGTTGGACATTTTGAAACAACGTCGTCGATCCTCTGTACGAACTTTGATGAGTAAGGAACCAGTTAAAAACGAATCTTTTCTGACAGTAGTTTTAAAGCCCGTTGAAAGAGATACCAAAGATCAAGTACAGCCTCAACAAGCTAGGCAATTACAGAAGGTAAAATTAAACATAGTCTCGCGGCTTCCTCCTTCTGGAAACGTGTACTTCCTGCTTCCCTACTCTTTATTGCTGGTCTGGAGACGTGCTCCGTTTCCTTTGTCTGCCTTCCTACTGTGCAGAGCTCTATCGATAATTTTAGCTTGACTGCCCAATCTATTTAAACTCTTCCTTAACTTATCTTCTCGTTTATCGCTTATTGTGAAATATTTCGCACTCTATTAAGATCATCCAAGCGAATTCAGTGTTTTCTAAGCTTGACTTAAACATTTCTTTGTCAATCGATCTTTCACTTTTCTGTCACATCTTTTCCTTATACATTCAAATTTCTTACTTCTTTGGCCGACTGTATTTAACGTAACCAACGACTCGTTTTCGGGTTTAATCAAGGCTTAAACCCGGCTCTTTTTACAAAACACTAACAAGCTATTTTTCAATTTGCATAATGCATAAAGGGTCTATTTTTTTTTGGCTAAAAGTAAAACTAAAGCAATTTATGCCTTCGACAATAATAATGTTGATTGGGATAATCTGAGTAAGCTTTACTGGTTAAACTAAAGATGAATTGATTTCATTTATAATAACAAATTTCAGTTATATAATTATTTCTATTATAAGCAAGTAAATAATGCTCAATGCAAAAGATCTCAGTCACGCTTATTAATCCAATATCTAATATATCCAAAAGTAAACGATTTCCTCCTAACATATTTTATACACACATATTCAAAAACATATATTAATTGGCTTGGTAAAGGTAAACGCTACGGAGCAATTCAATCCTACAAAGGCCAAGAAACCCACAATATCAGTAATGAAAAAGCCCGAATCTGTATCTGTCATCGACGACCCTGAACCCACAAAGCTAGAAAA
Organism: Zaprionus lineosus; assembly: GCA_035044505.1. Classification (NCBI taxonomy): domain Eukaryota; kingdom Metazoa; phylum Arthropoda; class Insecta; order Diptera; family Drosophilidae; genus Zaprionus; species Zaprionus lineosus. The sequence continues at coordinate 31,160 of JAWNNX010000282.1, forward strand.
ACATACTCCTGTCGACCTAGAGAAGTCCAAGCCCAATAAATCCACACCAATTATAAATCCCCCAGACGAAAATCTTGGCGAAATGAAATCATTTGTGGACGATAGTAAGGTAAATTCCCAACATATGTTGTTCATTTTTTAATAATTCATTAGGTTCAAGCACTTACCCATAATATCCTAACATATTTTCATTCATTACATTTAGTCTTATAGTATTTTGGGAATATTTTGTATTAGATTACTGAAGAGCAGCCTGACTTCTGATTTGTTATGATTTATGTTTCATAGTATACGTGTTACTGGGGCGACTGTGTGATGAAATTTCCAATGTATACGATACTAAATTAAAATTATTGGTATATAAGTGAAGCACCGCAGATGTTTCACATATATGTATTAACATCTACAGAATAACATAAATGACTCTTGAGAATGTGCTATGCTCTTCACGGAATTGAAGGCTGCTTTGTTTTTATTCTTTTTGTTTCAGCGAGTTATATATATATATATATACATATATATATATATATGAAATGCTTAGAATATATATGTTAAATGATATGCATATATAAAAATTATATTTTTGTATTTTAATGTGCTGAAATCTTTTGTCAAAAGGATTAAACATATATTTTAAAAACATTTGTATAAATATGAATGTATGTATAATTTATTATGCATATCATATTTTTAAATATATATATATATATATATATATATATTTACATATTAAACTATATATACAAATATATATATATATACATATACATCTATTCAGATATTTATTTTATGTCTGTCTCTGCTTGTCGCTCTTGACAAACGGTTCACAAGTTACTTAATTTTAGCGCGTTTTTTTTTTGAACCCGCATATGGTGAATACCAAAAAAGCCATTAGAAAATTATCGTAATGTAATCGCAATTTCGCATTATTTAACATAATATATATTCAAAAAATGGCGACTGCTATTAAGGTGACATTGGTAACGGTACGTTAAATGGATAAAGTTAGTTATATTAAAGAGAATACCTCAAAAAGTGATTTGTATTTTTGTTGATTTAAAAAGCAACAAACTTGGCCAACATAAAAAATACAGACGCAGACACAAGCAATTGAAAAATACAAATTGATGTATCCTAAAAGTTGTTCTTGAGTATAATAATTATTTGGTCCGAAAAACCAAATACCTACAAAGTCGACACGAAAAAAATCAATTCTGAATTTTTATATTTGTTGTGTCTATAAATAAGTGTTATCCGTAAACATATACACACACATTTTCGAAACGTGAAAAATCGTTTTTTTTTCACCAATTTCAGTTTTCAACTCTCTCAATCTCTCCATGCAGTCCACAAGCTGTCAGCTGTGGTACTTTTACTTACTGCTAACTTTTGTTTGAGGCTAGACCCGGTTTGTGTATTGACTAAGAACAACAACATTAGTGTAGTTGAGATGTCTCCACTTAAAAGCCCGTTGGAGAGTTTTTTAAAGTGAAAGTTAAAAAATATTAAATTTGATGTAGGAAGCATATACTAACTATAGCCGATCTATAAAAAGTGCGCAAGTTAAAATGAATGAACTAAGGATACTCCTATGTTATAAACTTAAGTATTCCTTTGAAGTTGTTGCTGAAAATGGTTACTTGTGTATATCCAATAAGTTTATTTTAAGCTTAGGTCCTTAAAGTTGACTAACATTTACAAATATTGTGTGCGTACAGGATGAAAAGCCAAAAGTTCCTAAAATGCAGCCTCCTGCTCCTGGAGAACCTCCAAAAATTGAAGTTATTCGGGAAAAGAGGCCTTCATTGGCACCGGAACCACCTAGTCGACGCGGATCTCTGATACCACCAGCAGATATGGGGCGCCGACCATCATTGATAATTAATGACGAGGTAATTATACTTATTTGCAGTAATAAAAAAATTACAATTATATAAATTTCGCATTATCAAGATATTACCATTATCAAGTTGAACACATACTTAGCATATATTAGCTTTAATGAGCAATTCTTAGTCAATAGATTTTAGCTTTCTACCTACTTTAGTTTTGAGCTTTTATTCCACAATATATCCAATAAATATATATCACACATCCAAGCTAAGTGCTTTGGCATATCTATGGCATAGTATTCTGTTTTCAATAACCATAGCATATAGTTTGATTTTAGAATACGCTTTATATATACCGCTCGGATAATGTTCCTGCAGATGTAAATAAGACGTCTTATACGTTTCCTACTATGATATATACGTATCATAGATACGTATCATTGTTCAGTATTGCTCGTTTCATATTATATTTATAAAATTCAATGGAAGCCTAAGATTTGAAGCGATTGTTTAGAAAGTTTTATATTTTTAAGGACCATTTAATGGTGGTGCTCTAAGTTTTTAAAATTAAGGAATTTTATAATGTATTTTGGCATTTTAAATAATGTATAGGTGTATATGCACATTATATGCCAGTAGTTATTGCTGTAATATTAACAAACTGTTTGTATTTAATAATCGAATCTGATTCAGTGACTCACATCAAATTTGTCTCTAATTCATACTATTTATTTCCTATTTTCCCTCACATGTACCATTAAACATTGTTCACAAAATTAACAAACTCAAAACTATAAACAACGATTCAAAAACACTACCATCAACAACTGCAACAACATCAACAATATCATCAACAACAACAAAACTCCAACAACTCCAACAACTTCAACAACAACAACAACAATTTACAACATCAACAAACCTACATTGTTGAATAACATGTCCACACCTTCAATGAAATGCCTGTACCTCTGTAATGCAATCGAACGTAACTGAACGCAACCGATCAACAAACCAATCAACCAACAACCACAACACTTAATTCTCCAATGCACTCCCCTGGCATGTAAAAAACTGTACAACACTTGCTCACACACATACAAACATGAATGTTTGTCAAACAACAACAAACACAATCAAAATTTACAGAAGAAACTTCGACCCGGCGAAGTAATGGATACACGGGTAAGACATTTCGACTCGCTTTTATCCTAAGCAACATCCTTTATCTTCTCTCACATATTTATTCGTATATACATATAATCTATTTGAGATCTTAACGAAAGCTTTCAGTAGGCTTACAGGAGATAGAAAACATCAAGGGAAATACAAATTCATTTATTAGACGGATAAGATTTTATTTTGAAGGAAGGCAGGCAGGCTGTTAAGGTACACAGGCATACAAGTATATTATATAAATGCCTGTGGTCGTTTAGCTTATATCTATATGCATATATGTAAATCTTAAAATATGTATAAATAAGTGAACCATTCCCACAGCCAGACTATTAATAAATATATGGCATTCGCTCTCGCACTATCAAATAAAACGCAAAAATACACACGAGCGAATATTTTTGTTACCTAAAAATATTCAGCATATGCTGAATACACACATCACATTACACACTGTGATGCATTCTTATGCACATCACAAACTCACAAGCTCACATACTCACATACTCACATATCCACACAACCACAGAAGCACACAAGCACACCTACACACGCAGACTCGTTTGCCAACTAACACAACAAAAAAAAAACGCACACATAACAACAAAACAGACGCACAAACACACACACGCCTATAAGCACAACCGTTCTTACACATACATATACACATGTTATACAGTCTTCGCACGCCCTTCAAAGCTTGGTAATCATATTAATCGAGGGCTGAATTGGGCAAGAGATCGCATTGAAGGAAATTAACATAGTGGAGTATGTATTTTATAGTGTGTGATCGAGAAGAATAAGACTTATGTGGATACACGAATATTAGGCAAGGAGAGCAACATCCACATCCATAATAATATGTATATATATATATAAATAAACAAACCATAGATGTAGATTCCGATATAGATATACATATATATTATATATAAAATCATATATATCATAAATTTAAGTTTTCATGCTTACAAGAAACAAGAAAGATCGATGTAAACAACTGCACAGTACACAAGTGTGTGTGTGAGTGTATGTCAAGGATTTTCAATCCAAGTTCTATATAGTTTTCGATGCTTTGGCGAAATGAGCTAAGCATTCAGTTGTGCATTTTGCGAGTGACAAGATCAGCGACAAGTGGGCTGTTTCTTAAAAAAATAGTATCACCTCTTCATCTTATGGAACGGAAATAATTAGTTAATACATTGAATTATGTAAGCAATTAACAGTAAACATTTCTGACGCAGATTAAGGTAGGAATATCTATGAGCTCGACAGAAAGTACTTACACTGCGTTAATATATCATTTGACAAGCAAATGTTTGTACTTAGCCTCCATAATGTGAAAAACAAACAAATTTTAAGTTTACATAGGTCCTCAGATATTTAGTAGAATATTTGGTCTGATTTTGTTTTATATATATTTTTTTGCTGGCTTTAATTTGATTTATGAACAATATTACAGTTGTTGAGACCGGGCGAGGTTGGTGAAGGACAGGTGAGAGTTAGCTGTGAATTTTTAATTATTTGTAGAATTCGTTTCATTCCCTTTAATATTAATAAATACTTACAAATCTTCTTGTGAGATACTTTTGTTTTAAGTGCAAAAACTTTCTCAGCACATGAAAAACTTGCAAATTAATTAGGAGCTATCCACACGAATACTCTTGTAACTATTAATCAAATACAAGATTATTCAACACACAACACACAACACACTACACACACATTCAAAGTTACACGAACAACACAGAAGCAAACATCATTTTTCTGATTACAAGTTTTTTGTGTTAAACCATATAATACCACACATTACCAACGACAGTCGACCTTTTTTAATTCGAATTAAGCAAGGACATAGCTTATAAAGACTAATTAATGGAAAATAAAAAATCCTTTTAAAAAAAAACTAAAATATGTATAATATCACGATTCGCGATCAATTTAGAAATACTTGGATATTTCGTTCTTGGAAAGTTCTGCAGCTCGTTGAGAGTTAAGGCCAAGATCGCAAAAGGTGCCGATACTGTGTTGATGACACGGTTTCTCGTTTATCCGTGATTAATTAAAAATGTTCAAATTGGAAAAGCTCGACTGTATAAAAGGCCAATACGTTGCCAACGTTGCGAGTGAGACATATTTAAATCATTAATACCTGTGATTTAAACTTATCCACAATTGTTGTAGTATTATATTTATTGTAGTTTCAGAAATTAACAAAAACACATTTCGAATATGGCGATTGACCATTTGTTTACCTTAATGCTTATACAATGTTGGCCCGGCTCATAGGGAACAACAATATCATGTACACGCTCCTTTATTTAAGCCAACTTATTTCCCCCTAATATCTATTGTAATGCATGAAATCTTGAGTCATAGTTTTTGCAGGGTCGTGCGGTGAAGATATTTATATTTATTTTGAACTTAATTAAATAAAATATTTTTGTTTAATTCCGATAGCATAAACAGCAGCGACCTGGAGAAATGGGGGATACGAAACAGGTCTAGATCGTGATCAGATGATCACATTATATTCATTCAATTTTATCGCTTGCGTTTTAGTTGATAGCATTTATTGTTAATTAGGTGTATATAACAACATTCAAAAAACATGCATACATGTGTATGCATGTTGTAAATATCAATTAAGCATATGGTAAATATGTAATATCTTACCATATCGTACCAAAGTGTATATAAATACTGTTTAGTAACTGAGTTCAAACATTCAATTTCATATGTAAATAAATCAGTATTTTACAACTAAGATCCCGGTACAGCCCGGCATGTACGTATCAGCCAGCCAGCTGACTGTAATGGGGTATTTTCATAATATACAAGAATATATATAATCTTAGTAATTTAATTAAATTAATATATTTTGTAATTTAACATTATTTACAAAAGCAGATCCAAGCATAGAATATATTATTGCCAATATGTTGAATCTATGTGATTTATTCTCAAGGTCTAAATTGTAAATACTGCCTTAATTTTCGCATTTCCCTGGGATTCACCAATAGAAAGTACAAAAAAAAAATGTAGTTAGAAGTTTGTTTTGTCGATAACCTATAGACGTAAGCACTAACTGTCATTTTCATTAACAATATCTGATTTAGCCTTTTAATCAGCTAACGAAATAACATTACTCGATTTAAGTAAGTAATAAAACCCATGTAGTCCCCTATGCGGTTTTAGATATCATACATGCTGCCGCTGCCGTGTTTATTGTTCAGTTTGGTAGTTCTCATTATTTGATACCATCATCCCGTTTCGTAGAGTTGAGTATGTCGTTTGGTTATGCGTTTGTGTGTTATGAGTACTTAAACGAGTACATAAACAAGATACATTATTGACATTTTAATTTTACCTGTTTCCCATGTAGTAGGTAAATTGGAAAATAACTTTTTACATTTTTATACCCATTTTGTTATGTTTGTCAACAAATTACGTCTGTTTATGTTGATTGTGGTCATCTACGAACTTATCCACTAAAGCGGAGACGTCCCTCAATCGATGTACGCAGGCCCAGCGTACAGGATTTGGAAGATCTTATAAACAAGCCATCGACCCCGTTGCGTGATGTTGGCGATGGCGGCCCACCGACAATTATTGATGTGCAGGAGTCCTACTCAGTGGTTGAAGGTATGTGTGTCCCTTCCAGTATTCCCTTTAAAGTGTTATGTGAACCCACGTGACTAATGAGCATCATCCATGTTCATTTATATGTTTATGTTTTCTTGTACTTACCAATGTTTAGACTCTACGGCATATCTTACAGTCGGTGTTGAGGGAAATCCAGCACCTACGTTTAAGTTTTATAAAGGTGTTAGTGAGATCCTTGAAGGCGGTCGTTATAAGTTCCTTACAGATGGACAAACTAACACCATTACACTTTGCATGCGTAAATGCAAGCCCAACGATGAAAGTAAATATAAGGTCGTTGTATCGAATATACACGGCGAGGACTCGGCTGAAATGCAGCTGTATGTCTCCGATTCCAGTGGAATGGATTTCCGTGCTATGCTTAAAAAACGTCGTTATCAAAAATGGGACAAAGAAGAACAAGATCCCAATTGGGGAGATCTTAAAGAAACGGAAAAGCCGTTACCGGCTTTGAAAAAAGTCGAAAGGGTAAGAAGCAGATTGTTTTGCGCCTACGTTAATATGCTTCAGTATATGTTTAAAAAAGGACATGTTTTATATGTTCGAGATTATCAAGACTTTAGAGTTTAAGAATCGAGATTGAGCTATGATTTGGTGATTAGCACTGAGATGGCAACATTTTCTTGGTCGGTTTGTCATCTCGAAAATCAAATCCAATTCAAAGAAAGGGAAGAAGAACTGCAATTTTTAGATTGAAAGCAATTTAGTATCAGTCAAATATATAATGTAGAGAATATACATTAGGCTTACTTCCGTCTATTCTTACACCTAATATACATAATTCTAGTTTGAATATTTTTCACTTTTAATCACCTCCAGGAATCATTTAGTCAATCATCTTTCCATCATTTGTATAACTGTTAGGAAAAGGATTAGGAATCTTAGCACAGGAGAATTTAACCTATCATCTTATACATGCGTCACCATATAAATACCACTCATATGTCATTTAATCGGGATTATATACTTATATTCTCTAATGAGCTAGTTAGATCTAATTAAGATCAAGTGAAAAACATTCATATCTTGGTAATAAATAAAGTAATTTATGCTCTAATCACAATATATTTCAATATATATATGTGTACAATGCAATACCCCACCAGGCACAAGCATCACGTAGACCATCCCTAGCTGAGCTGATCCCCGATTGGCCAACGCTGCATCCGTTTCGGCGCGAGGAGGTGCGCTTCAAAACTCTGTTTAATGATTGTAACAAAAAAGACAAGCTATAAAAATATTAATCTATATCTTTTATATAAAATTGACTTTCCAGTAAAAACTGAATAATCTTGATTTTTGGTTATTTTGATTGAATGAAACATTGTTTGATTTCATAAACCGATTAATTCATCCCTGCAATAAGTCTAATGGCTCTTTATATAAGATTTTTCAAATATATATATTTGTGCTCATTTAAACATTCGACAGCTTGAAAATTTACAAGTTTGAGGATTTAAATACTTTCCATGAAAATTATTGTGTCCTTTGCTCTAGCTGAGAGCCTGCCTCATGGTACTTTGCATTTTGTTTTTAATTCCGCCGCTTATCATCAAATAAATATACAAATTTATATCTAAATCTCATATATTCACAAAAACAAAAACTACATTCTTACACACATAATGACAATTTACCGGCTTTTGAGTTAGGACAACTTTGAATTCGATATTGAAAAAGGCAAGAAAGAATCGTACTTACCCAAGTAAACTAAAAAAAACTTCGATTTTTGCTGTAATTTATAATAATGAGGACTGGATTTCCATATACATTGTAAATGTTGAACTCCATGTTCTTTAAAATTAGTTATATGATTGTGTTTAAGAGCTAGCAGTTTAATTTTTGATTATTTTTTAATTACATAATGGACTTTAAAATTCCAATGATGTGATGATGAAATCATCAATAAACTTCTTTGAAATTTGAGTATATCTCACTCACCAAAACTAAATCGATTCAATCAATGAATTTTTGGTTTTTTGGTTTAGATTTGAAGTGATTTTTTATAAGTTACATACACATTTAAGAGCTATACTCATAATATTTGCGAGTACCAGTATATTTTTATATTTTATCAAACATAATATATTTCTTAATATAACACATATGAACTGCCCTCCAATGCGACACATCTTTCGTCGCATTCTTTAAATATTTTGAGTAATATGTGTCTATATTAAATAACTAACGTAACTCAAAATGAACGCTTAGTAATCGTATAATTAATTTATTGTCGCTTGGCGACGTCTTTACCCATTTTTGACAACGCAATTGCATAATAATAAAATATTAAAAAACATCAAAATCAACGGAAACAACCAACAATAACAACAATAACAAAATCAGAAAGTGGAATCATTCCTAAGCCCCTTGATCGACCAATTTGCCAAGGAGGGAAAGGACAAGAAGGTTGTATTTGAAGCACGGTTCAGCAAACCAAACTGTAAACCTAAGTGGCTGTTCAGAAAGGATGTGAGTATGCGAGTGACCAAATAATATAACATTTGATGATAAAGTATTCGAAATAGTTCCTTAAATAAATTCTAACATGCGGAATTTCGAATATTTTTAATAGGAGGTGTTTACAGGCAGTAAATTCAAGTTTAAGCAGGAGAATGATTCGTATCAACTGATAATTTCTGCACCTAAAGTGGAGGATACAGGAAAGTATACAATTGAGATTGGCGGCGTGTCTAGCACGGCATTTTTAAATGTGGAGGAGCCGGATCCTTCCTATACATTCACAAAGCCACTCAAGAAAAAGATGGAAGGTTTTACAAGACATGAAACAACGCTGGAATGCGCTGTTTCCAGTAGCATGGCAAATGTGCATTGGTACAAGGACAATACAAAAATTGAGTCCGATGATCCACGTTTTTTGATATCAAAGGATATTAATGGCAACCTTAAGCTTATTATAAAGGAATCAATTTTGGAGGACTCTGGACAGTATAGATGCCAATTGGATAAACAACCAGATAAAACAGAGTGCGCCCTTAAGGTCGTCGAGTATCCTTATAAGTTTGTCAAGGTCCTTAAATCACAACAATGCATTGAAAAGGATACTGTGACCTTAGCTTGTGAAATTGATGATGCCCAGGGAGATGTCCAATGGTTCCATAATAACGAGGAAATCAAGCCTGATAAACGAATCCAAGTTATTAAGGATGGTCGCAAACGAAAACTCGTAATTAAGGACTGTAAGGTAACCGATGCCGGACAATTTAAATGTACAACAAATGCAGATAAGACTGAAGCTGAGATAATAATTAACTGTAAGTAAAATATATTATGGGCTAATCGTCTTTCAAATTCAGTTAAAATAAAAAAAATCTATTTAATTATAATAAAGATGCATGCATTTGGTTGAATTAACATTACTTCATTTTTAATTTCAAGATCAAAACCGATTTAATAAGAAACTTAAAGATACCGATGCTGTGGAACGTGAAAAGCTAATTTTGGATGTTGAACTACAGGACCAGACAGCTCCATGTGAATGGAAATTCAATGGAGAACCTATTGTACCAAATGATCGTATTGAAATTAAGAACTTGGGCGGTGGCAAGCATCAACTTGTTTTTAATAGCTTGGAGGTCACCGATGTCGGTGAAATTACTTGTGAGTCTGGGCAACTAAGCTCCTCGTGCAAATTATCAATTCGGAAGGGAGAGAGCAGACCCAATATTGACTGCCCTGACGAGTTTGCAGGCCCAATAAGTGCGCCTGTAATCATAGAAGTGCCATACAAAGGTAAATATTAAAATTATTCAAATAAAAGTTCATTAAGTTTAGTTCATTGATAATTTAAACGCAATTATGTAGTGAGCGGTACTAAACAAACTACAGTCGAGGCGAAATTAATAAAGGATGGAAAGCCATTGCCTGTTAAGGATGTGGAGGTGGCGGTTACGGATGATAAAGTTACGTTCAAGATTAAAAAGCCTTCAAGGGATCTATCGGGTCCCTATCAAATCAAAATATCGAATGGTCAGGGTGAAGATACTAAGGATGTTAATATTATTTGTCAAGATGTACCTCAACCACCACAAGATGTGGATGTTACCGAAGTGTTTCAAACATCATGTGTTGTTAACTTTAAGCCACCTGAAGATAATGGTGGTACACCTATTACAAAGTATGTGATAGAGCGCCAAGACCTTAGTAAAAAACAAGGATGGGAGCCTGTCGCTGAGGTTCTACCTAGTGAACCTTGTCAAAAGAAGATTACTGACTTAGTGCCAAAGAAACAGTACAGATTCCGTATACGTGCTGTCAATAAAATTGGTTCTTCCGATCCGGCTACCTTTAAGAACTCAATTCTCGCTAAAGATCCATGGGATGAGCCTGGCAAGCCCAAGTCTGTTGACCTTACCGATTGGGATAAGGATCACGCTGATCTTAAATGGGAAGCACCTGATAGTGATGGTGGCGATCCTATAACATCATATGTTGTTGAATATAAAGAGAAATTCTCAAACGATTGGGTTACCGGTAAGGAAGTTCCAGGAGATGCAAGAACTGCAACTGTTGACAATCTAAAAGAAGGACAGCAGTACGAATTTCGAGTCCGTGCTGTTAATCGGGCAGGTCCTGGCGAACCTAGCGACAAGACAAAAGCAATTATTGCCAAATGCCGCTTTGTCAAGCCTTTTATTGTTGGCGATGGTCTCAAAAATATTACAGTTAAAAAGGGACAAACCGTACGCTATGATATCAAATACGATGGTGAGCCTGAGCCAACCGCAACTTGGTTCAATGGTAGTGAGAGCCTTAAGTTCGACAATCAACGAATTTGCCTAGAGCAGTTAGAACGTAATTCATCAATAACCATTAAAAAATCTGTACGAAAGGATACAGGCAAATATAAGTTGGTGTTGTCAAACAGCTCTGGTACAATTGAATCCGAAGCACAAGTTGTTGTCTTAGATCGTCCATTAGCACCTGGTGGGCCTTTTGAACCAGATGAAGTAAGATCCACTCATATAAAAATGAAGTGGAAGCGGCCAGAGGATGATGGTGGCTGTGAAATAACCGGATATGCTCTTGAACGCATGGATGAAGAGACCGGACGTTGGATTCCAGCCGGTGAAGTGGGACCAAATGAGACTTCATTTGACTTTAAGGGTCTAACACCAAATAAAAAATATAAGTTCCGTGTTAAAGCTATTAACAAAGAAGGCGAGTCTGAACCGCTTGAGACAACTGATGCAATCGTTGCTAAAAATCCATACGATCCTCCAAGTGCACCCAGTCAACCAACTATTGATGATTACGATAATAAGAGCGTGACACTAAAGTGGAAGAGGCCTCCGTCTGATGGCGGACGTCCGATAACACATTACGTTGTCGAAATAAAAGACAAATTTTCACCCACGTGGAGTGAGGTCACTAAGACTGACGATCCTACGCCCGAATGCAAAGTGGAAGGACTCAAGGAGAAAATGGTGTATCAGTTCCGTGTTCGTGCGGTCAACAAGGCTGGACCTTCTGAACCCTCTCAGCCCACCGACAATCACCTTTGCAAGCATAAAAACCGTAAGAATAACATCTTTAGATGCACTTTTTCAATTACTGTTTGAAAAGCTGCACTATTTATAGCTTTGGCTTAACATTCACAAGGCACAATTTTATAAATATTGCTTTCAGAGAATTCTTTATTTTCGATCCATTACATTTGCGCTTTTGAAGTACAGTTAGACATGCTCTTCTTTTCCTAAAGTAACCTTCAGATAGTTCTTGAGTTTAAGGCGTGTTTATTATGTGAATGCTCACGTTTTGAAAAACAAGAAAGTCACTTTAAGAAAATATTCAAGACATTTTCTATTTAGTATCTAATCAAAGTATTTTTTTTTATATTCGGAGCAATTGCATGGCAATTGCTTGCTGTCAACACATTCATAAAACAAACTTGACAAACTTGATAACTTAGGTACTTCTATTTTTATGACATATACTAATAAATCATCTTAGTTGCAATGACCTTACGTTAAACTATTCTTAGCAACTTGCATCAGCTTTGTCGCCAACGCTTTTAACATGTACGTATTAGCACTCAACGCTCGTAAAATACATTAAATCAATTAATCAAGGTTCGTTAAGCTAATAAAACTGAAATATTTTGTCATATTTAGTTAAACCACAGATTGATAGGGCCACTTTTAAGCGTATCACCATAAAGAGTGGTCGAACACATAAATGGTCGGTGGATATTACAGGAGAGCCTGTACCAGAGGTATTTTGGAGTTGGCGTGACGATATTCCATTAACGACAGGAGATCGTATTAGCATTGAAAACGTGGAATATCACACAGACTTTGTCATTACGAATGCCAAGCGTAAGGACAGTGGGTTCTATACACTGAAAGCTGAAAATCGCAACGGTGTCGATCGTGAAACGGTAGAGTTAGTTGTTCTGGGAAAACCTAGTTCTCCAAAAGGACCTCTTGCAGTCAGCGATGTTACGGCAACCGGGTGTAAGTTACAGTGGAAAAAACCAGAGGACGACGGTGGAGTTCCTATTAAAGAGTATGTGGTTGAGAAAATGGACACAGCAACAGGAAAATGGGTTCGCGTTGGACGATCGCCTGGTGAAAAGGAGCCACCAAGCTTTGACGTTACAGGTCTTAATCCTGGCTCCGAATATATGTTCCGTGTATCTGCTGTTAATGAGGAGGGTGAATCTGAGCCGCTTACGACCCTCGTTGGCGTAGTTGCCAAGGATCCCTTTGACGAACCTAACAAGCCAGGAACGCCTGAAGTTACCGATTATGATAATCAGAGTGTTAGCTTAAAATGGACGCCACCCAACAATGATGGTGGTGCACCAATTCAAAAGTACATTATTGAAAAGAAGGATAAAAACAAGCCTGAATGGGAAAAGGCTATGGAAATTCCTGGTGATCAATTGGAAGCCACTGTCGCAGGACTTCAAGAATACGGCGAATATCAGTTCCGTATCATTGCAGTTAACAAAGCAGGACCTTCTCCGCCATCAGACGCAAGTGTACCACAAGTCGTTAAGTACAAGAAGTGTAAGTATATATATTTAGTCAAATATTTTCGTTGTTTTTTAATTGAATAAATTAAAAAAAATTTTAATTGTAATTGAAAACAGTGAAGCCCCGCATTGATAGAACGAATCTAAAGCCCCTACTTATAAGAGCTGGAAAGCCCATTAAATATGATGTGAATGTTAGGGGCGAACCTGTTCCCACCATATATTGGTACCAAAACGACAACGAACTTAAGGTGGAAGATGTGCCCAGTAATACGGAAATTAAAAACATACCACACAACACAAAAATATCTATAATCGATACTCTTCGAAAACATACCGGAATATACAAAATAAGGGCCGTAAATGAGCATGGGGAGGATGAGGCCACTGTCGAGGTAAACGTGTTGGCTCCACCCGGAAAACCAAAGGGCCCATTGGAAGTTAAAGATATTACAAAGGACAGTTGTAAGCTTAAATGGAAGAAACCAGATGATGACGGTGGAAAACCAATTACAGCTTACCAAGTCGAAAAGTTCGATAAGAAACAAGGTCGTTGGGTACCTGTCGGTCGAGCCTCTGGCAATGATACCGAATTTGATGTCAAGGGCCTTCAGGAAGGCCATGAATATCAGTTCCGGGTTAGGGCCATTAATGAGGAAGGCGAATCCGAGCCGCTTGAGACCGACGGTAGCATATTGGCCAAAAATCCATATGATACTGCTAGTAAGCCAGGTACACCAACAATTGATGATTATAACGAACATATGGTCAAGCTTAAATGGGAACCTCCAAAAGATAACGGCGGGGCACCAATTACTGGTTATATTGTTGAAAAGAAAGATAAATTTTCAACAATGTGGGATGAAGTTTTAACAACCGATGTAAGTATTTTAACTTTACAGGTTTCTTAATGGATATATAACAATTTATGTTTATAATGCAAATATACTTAAATTAATTATTTATATCTTCATTTATGTATTTGTGTGTACAAAGTTATGTTTTTTTTTTTAAATGTATATTTAAAATTTATATAGACACCTACACCCGAAGCAACAGTTGATGGCCTTATTGAAGGAAATGTATATCAGTTCCGAGTTAGAGCTGTCAATAAAGCTGGCCCTAGTGATGCAAGTGATGCTACGGAGCCTCATTTGGCAAAACATAGAAACCGTAAGACGTTATATTCCTATTTTCAGTGCTTGGAAATGCATAATTAGATTTCTGATAAACGTATAAAAGTGCTTCTAGCTTTTCGACATTTTATATAAAACGCCTGCTTGTGATAATGTTAAGCCAAAATTGAATCCAGTTGAATTATCGCTCATAATTGCAAGTTTTTAGCTTTTTGATTAATCGATAATAATTGAAACATTTCTATATAAAATTTCATAAATAATAATTTTAGTGAAGCCATCTATTAATCGAGAAAAGATGAAGGCTGTAAAAGTGCGTGCCGGTCAAACTGTTAAATTTGATGTAGATGTCAAGGGCGAACCAGCCCCTACCCTAACGTGGTTCTTTAAAGAGAAGGAAGTTACACCCAATGCTCAGGCTAGGCTAGATAACGAAGATTATAATACTAAACTAACATTGCTAGATACGTCCCGAAAGGAAAGTGGACTTTATAAACTAAGGGCTGAGAACATTAATGGTATCGACGAAGCTGAGGTTGAGGTTACTGTACTGGACAAGCCATCTAAGCCTGAAGGTCCTTTAGAAGTCTCTGATGTGCATAAAGAGGGATGCAAGCTGAAATGGAAAAAGCCGAAGGATGACGGTGGTGTTCCCATTACCGGCTATATTGTTGAGAAAATGGACACAGCAACTGGAAAATGGGTGCCTGCCGGATCTGTCGATCCTGAAAAGACTGACATCGAAGTAAAGGGTCTTGATCCAAATCACCGATATCAATTTAGGGTTAAAGCAGTTAATGAAGAAGGAGAATCGGATCCTCTTGAAACTGAGTCAGCTATCACTGCTAAAAATCCATTTGATGTATCTGCACCACCAGGATTACCAGAACTTGAAGATTGGGATGAACACCATGTTAAACTAAAATGGGAACCACCCATTCGAGATGGCGGCTCCCCAATTACAAATTATATTATTGAAGTAATGGACAAGGATTCAGGCGAGTTTGTCAAGGCATGCGAAACAGAAGGTCCTATATGCAAAGGTGTTGTTAAGAAGCTAGAAGAGGGTCAACAATACAAATTTCGTGTTCGTGCCGTCAACAAAGCTGGCGCTTCTGAGCCTTCAGAGCAAACTAATTGGCACACTGCCAAGCCACGCTTCCGTAAGTGCTTTCCTATTTTTTAATTTATAATTATCTAATTATTTATTTAACGAACAGTTAAGCCGTATATTGACCGAACAAACCTTAAGCCTCTAGTGGTGAAAGCTGGTTTATCGATAAGCTTGGATATTAATATAAAGGGTGAGCCAGCTCCCAAGGTAGAGTGGTTCTTCAATGATCAGCCCGTAGTTACCGATGAGGATGGTATCAAGATCGATAATGTGGATTATAATACTAAGTTTTTTGTTATGCGCGCAAAGCGTCCACAGAGTGGCAAGTATACTATTAAGGCAACAAATGAAGTTGGAGAAGATGTTGCAGAACTCGACATCACCGTTTTGGGTAAGCCTGGTAAGCCTAAGGGTCCTTTACAAGTAAATGATATCACAAAGCACAGCTGTAAACTCAAGTGGGAGAAGCCAGAGGATGATGGCGGTGCTCCAATTGATTATTATGAAATTGAAAAGCTTGATCCGCATACTGGTCAGTGGTTGCCATGTGGAAAGAGTTCAACACCGGAAGCTAAAGTTATTGGATTGCATGAAGGCAAGCCTTATAAGTTCCGCGTTCGAGCTGTTAATAAGGAAGGTGAATCAGAGGATTTAGAAACTGATAAATCAATTATTGCTAAAAATCCATTCGATGAGCCGGACAAGCCTGGACGGCCGGACCCTACAAACTGGGACAAAGACTTTGTTGATTTATCATGGGATCCACCGAAAAGCGATGGTGGTGCTCCTATTCAAAAATATATTATTCAAATGCGTGATAAATCTGGAAGAGCTTGGGTAGACGCAGCCACAGTTCCTGGGGGCAAGACAAATGGCACTGTTACCGGTGTTGAAGAAGGACACGAATACGAGTTTCGTATTGTCGCGGTCAACAAGGCGGGACCCAGTGAGCCTAGTGATGTTTCAAAATCTGTTGTAGCTAAACCTCGTTTCCTAAAACCACACATTGATCGAAAAAACTTGCAAAAGAAAATTTTGCGAAGTGGCCAAATGTTGCATATGGACGCAGCTGTTAAAGCAGAACCACCTGCTAAGATTACTTGGACATATAATGGAGCCGAGATAAAGTCAAGTGACAAGATTAAAATTGACAATGAAGACTACAAAACTACGTTCATAATGCCAAAAGTTAAACGTTCTGACAGGGGTACTTATATTGTTACTGCAAAGAATGATTCAGGGGTAGACACGGTAGAGGTGGAATTGGAAATCTTATGCAAGCCAAGCAAGCCAAAGGGTCCTTTAGCCGTCTCCGACGTGACTGCGGAGAGTGTACACTTGAAATGGGATAAGCCTGAGGATGATGGCGGTGAGCCGATAGAACATTATGTTGTTGAGCGTATGGATACAGAGACTGGAAGGTGGGTCCCTGTCCTAACAACTAAAACTCCGGAGGCGGATATTACTGGTCTTACTGAAGGAAAAGAGTATTTATTCCGCGTAAAGGCTGTAAATAGTGAAGGAGAATCAGAACCATTGGTAACTGATATGCCAGTTATAGCCAAGAATCCATATGATGCTGCAGACACTCCTGGTAAGCCCCAAATCACTGACTGGTCTGCAAGCCATGCAGATCTTAAATGGCGAGCACCTGAAGATGATGGTGGTGCGCCTATTACTGGGTACATTGTCGAAAAGAAGGATAACGTAACTGGAAAATGGCAAAAAGTTTTAGAGACAAATACACCAGATTGCAAAGCACGTGTAAACGACTTAGTTGAAGGTACCAAATACCAGTTCCGCGTTAAAGCTGTTAACAAAGCAGGTCAAAGTAAGCCATCGGAGCCATCCGACCAAATGATTGCAAAGGATCGATTTGCTCCTCCCAAAATTGATAGAACAAATGTTAAGGACATTATTATTAAGGCTGGTCAACATATACGCTACGACATTAAGATCTCTGGAGAACCGCCAGCTACTAAAACCTGGTTTTTAAATAAAGCGCGTATTGAAGATGACGAATTTAATATTGACATGGAATCTTACCGTACTAAATTAGCTGTACCCTTCGCAAAACGTGTACATACCGGAAAATATACAATTAAGGCAGAGAACGATTCTGGTCACGATGAAGCTTCATTTGAAGTAACGGTCCTGGACAAGCCAGCTCCGCCAGAAGGCCCGCTTCGTGTTACTGATGTTCACAAGGAAGGCTGCAAATTGAAATGGAATCCACCATTGGACGACGGAGGCTTACCTATCGAACACTATATTGTAGAGAAAATGGATGTGGAAACAGGACGCTGGCTACCGTCCGGTCGCTTTAAAGATCCTTTTGCCGAACTTAATAACTTAGAGCCAAATCACGAATACAAGTTTAGAGTACTTGCAGTAAATACAGAAGGAGAGTCTGAACCTCTAAACGGTGAACAGACAATAGTTGCAAAGAATCCATTCGATGAGCCTGGAAAACCAGGCACTCCTGAACCTGTGGATTGGGACAAGGATCGTGTAGACCTGGTGTGGCGTCCTCCTCACAACGATGGCGGGTCCCCTATTACAGGTTATGTTATTGAGAAACGCGAAAAGGGATCAGACAAATGGGTTAAGGGAGCCGAAATATCGGCACCATCATTTGGTGACGAATGCAAGGCTTCAGTACCAAACTTGGATGAAAACTGCGAGTATGAATTCAGAGTAAAAGCAATCAATGCAGCAGGACCTGGGGAGCCCTCTGATGCAAGCAGATCAGTCATCACAAAGCCTAGAAAGCGTAAGTCATATTTTTTTTCATGTAAGAGCTTCATGATTATTATTATTATTCGAAATTGTATCACCACCAACAGTCGCACCCAAAATAGACCGCAAAAACATACGTACCTATAATGTAAAGGGTGGTGAGCCTATATTCCTGGATATTAATGTTAGCGGGGAGCCAGCACCTGAAATAACGTGGAACCAAAATGGAAAGACAGTTCATCCCACATCCGGAAGTCGCATAGAAAACGTTCCATATAATACCAAATATATTAACAATAACCCCGAGAGAAAAGACACTGGACTTTATAAAATTGTTGCACATAACCTCTACGGTCAGGATCAGGTCGAGTTCCAGATTAACATTATAAGTAAGTGTATGATAGGTTTGTGTTATATTTTGAGTTATCTAACTTTATTTTTTAAAACCTTAAAGCTAAACCTGGCAAGCCTGAAGGACCACTCGAAGTATCGGATATCCACAAAAATGGTTGCAAGCTAAAGTGGAAGAAGCCAAAGGACGATGGTGGCGAACCAATAGATAGCTATTTAGTCGAAAAACTTGATCCTGAAACGGGTATTTGGCTGCCTGTAGGTAAAAGTGATGTGCCTGAAATGACAGTTGACGGCCTTACACCTGGCCAGGAGTATAAATTCCGTGTAAAGGCAGTTAATAAGGAAGGTGAATCAGAGCCGCTAGAGACCTTGGGATCAATTATCGCAAAGGATCCATTCAGTAAGGACATGTTATATATAGATATTAAGTATAAAATTATTGTTAATAAATATACGTTTTTTTTTCCTTAGCTGCACCTTCAAAACCAGGAACACCAGAGCCTACAGATTGGACGGCCAACAAGGTGGAACTGGCATGGCCTGAACCGGCTAGTGATGGGGGTTCACCGATTACTGGCTATATTATTGAAGTTAAAGATAAATATAGTCCACTGTGGGAAAAAGCATTAGAAACGGACTCTTTTACACCTGTTGCAACTATAAATGGTCTTATTGAAGGAAATGAGTACCAGTTCCGCGTTATTGCCTTAAATAAAGGTGGTCAATCGGAACCGTCAGATGCTAGCAAAACTTTCACGGCTAAGCCTCGCTATCTTGCTCCTAAGATAGACCGTAGAAACTTACGTGACGTTACTTTATCAGCAGGTACTGCTCTTAAATTAGATGCAAACATTATCGGTGAACCAGCACCCAAAGTTGAATGGAAGTTCCTTAACTATCCATTGCAGTCTGGCAAAAATACCACAATTGAATCCCCTAACTATTACACCAAATTGGTTATCCGTCCAACTCAGCGCGGAGACTCGGGTGAATATTTGGTCACAGCTACAAACAGTTCTGGAAAAGATAGTGTTCTTATTACCGTTAATGTTACGGATAAACCTACGCCCCCCAATGGACCACTTCAGATATCTGATGTTCATAAGGAAGGATGCCATCTAAAGTGGAAGCGCCCCAATGATGATGGTGGCACTCCAATTGAATATTTCCAAATCGATAAACTAGACCCCGAAACTGGCTGCTGGATGCCTTGTGGCCGCTCAACTGAGCCCCAAGCCGATATAACTGGACTTACACCTAATAATGAGTATAAATTTAGAGTATCGGCAGTTAACTCAGAAGGCGAATCTGAACCATTGGTAGGCGAAGAATCAATTATTGCAAAGAACCCCTTCGATGAACCAGGCAAACCAGAAAACCTAAGGCCCACTGATTGGGATAAGGACCATATCGATTTGGCCTGGACACCGCCACTCACGGATGGTGGATCTCCAATAACTGCTTATCTTATTGAAAAGAAAGATAAATACGGTCATTGGGAGAAGGCTCTAGAAGTTCCAGCTGACCAATGCAAGGCCACTGTGCCTGATTTAATAGAAGGGCAAGCGTATGAGTTCCGTGTTTCAGCTGTTAATGCTGCCGGTCCAGGAGAGCCATCTGATGCCACGGCTCCAATTGTTGCCAAGGCACGCAATAAGCCACCAGTCATTGATCGGTCCAACCTTATTGAGGTACGCATTAAAGCAGGACAAGCATTCACATTTAATTGCAAGGTATCCGGAGAACCAGCTCCAAAAACCAAATGGCTTCTTAAGAAGAAAGAGCTTTATACAAAAGATAATATTAAAGTTACACATGTGGATTATAACACTAAACTGAAGGTCACAAATGCGACCCGATCTGATTCGGGCACTTACACAATACATGCTGAGAATCTTAATGGTGAGGATAGTGCTGACGTTAAGGTAACTATCATCGACAGACCATCACCTCCAAATGGACCACTCAAGGTCGAAGAAGTGCATGCAGAGGGATGCACCTTAAAGTGGAGTCCACCGGATGATGATGGTGGACAACCAATTGATAGCTACATTGTGGAAAAATTGGATGAGGCAACTGGACGTTGGGTACCATCTGGGGAAACGAATGGACCAATAACTAATCTTAAAGTTAAAGGCCTTACGCCAGGGCACAAATATAAATTTAGAGTACGTGCCAAAAATCGACAAGGCACGTCGGACCCATTGACCACACCTCATGCTACTATTGCCAAGAATCCATTCGATGAGCCAACCAAGCCTGGTACTCCAGTAATTAAAGATTTTGATAAAGACTTTGTTGATTTGGAATGGGCAAGACCTGAAAGCGATGGTGGATCCCCTATAAGTGGCTACATAATTGAAAAGCGCGATAAATATTCACCAGATTGGGATAAGTGTGCAGATATTGAAGGCGATGTTACAAGTGGTCATGTACCGGATTTGATTGAAGGTGTAAAATATGAATTTCGGGTACGTGCTGTTAACTCAGCTGGGCCCGGTATTCCTAGTGATGCAACCGAGCCTCATATTGCACGTGCCAAAAATGTTCCACCAAAGATTGATAGAAACTTTATGACAAACATCAAGATCAAAGCTGGAAACGTTTTCGAATTTAATGTGCCCGTTGCCGGTGAGCCCATTCCAAGTAAAGAGTGGACCCACGAAGATAACATGGTAATAAATACTGATCGAATCAAAATTGCCAATATCAACGACAGTACCAAATTACGCATTGTTGATGCTAAACGGGCTGATACTGGATCATATACCCTACTTGCACGAAACATCAATGGAATTGACAAGCATACTGTGAATGTGACCGTTCTGGATGTACCAAGCACTCCTGAAGGTCCATTACGTAGTGATGAAGTGACTAAGAGCTCTATTACGCTACGGTGGCGCCCCCCGAAGGATGATGGAGGCTCTGAGATAACACATTACATAGTCGAGAAAATGGATAATGAAGCAATGCGTTGGATACCAGTCGGTGAATGCGCTGGTACGGAGATTCGCGCGGATAATCTTATCGAAAATCATGACTACAACTTTAGAGTGCGTGCTGTAAATAAACAAGGACAATCTCAGCCGTTAACTACATCACAAGCAATAACTGCTAAAGATCCATTCTCACATCCTGATAAACCCGGTCAACCGCAGGCTGTCGATTGGGGTAAAGACTTTGTTGATCTTGTATGGACTGCACCCAAACGAGATGGAGGAGCTCCAATAACTTCATATGTTGTTGAGAAACGACCTAAGTTTGGCCAATGGGAACGTGCTGCCGTTGTTCCTGGCGATGACTTAAAGGCCCACATACCGGACCTAACCGATGGTGGCGAGTACGAATTTAGAGTGGTGGCTATTAACCGTGCAGGTCAAAGTGATCCATCAGATCCATCTGGTACTATTATCTGCAAGCCCCGATTTTTGGCTCCATACTTCGATAAATCGCTCTTGAATGATATTACCGTACACGCTGGAAAGCGACTTGGATGGACTCTACCAATTGAAGCTTCGCCTCGTCCAACAGTTACGTGGTTATATAATGGAAAAGAAATTTCATCAAGCCCTCGAGTCGAATCGAACCTTTTCCAAAACGAAATCACATTCGATATACCATCAGCTTTGCGATCTGATGAAGGACGTTACACAATAATTTTGAAAAATGAACATGGATCTTTTGATGCATCAGCACATGCTACCGTTTTGGACCGTCCATCACCTCCAAAGGGACCTTTAGATATAACAAAAATCACAAGAGATGGTTGCCATTTGGCCTGGCATGTTTCAGATGATGATGGTGGATCCCCAATACTACATTATATAATTGAGAAGATGGATTTGTCACGAGGTACATGGTCAGACGCTGGAATGAGTACACATCCAGTCCACGACGTTATACGCCTTGTCCATCGTAAGGAATACTTATTCCGTGTAAAAGCTGTTAATGCAATTGGGGAGTCTGAACCTCTTGAAGCATCGAAGAGTATCATAGCAAAGAACGAGTTTGATGAACCAGACGCACCAGGAAAGCCAGTCGTTACTGATTGGGATAGAGATCATGTAGATCTGCAATGGGCAGCACCTAAATCCGACGGTGGTGCACCACTTACAGAATACATCATTCAAAAGAAGGAGAAGGGCAGCCCATATTGGGTAAATGTTGTTCATGTGCCACCAAACGCTACCACTGCAGTTGTTCCAGAACTTACAGAGGGTCAAGAGTACGAGTTTAGGGTAATCGCTGTTAATCAAGCGGGTCTGTCGGAGCCATCGGAGCCATCTGATATGATTATGGCTAAGCCACGCTTCCTTCCACCAAAAATAATAACGCCCCTTCATGAGGTGCGCATCAAGGCAGGACTTATATTCCATGTGGATATTGATTTTATTGGCGAGCCAGCACCAGAAGCTATTTGGACTCATAAAAATAATACATTAAAGTCTAATGAGCGGTCAACAATTACCTCTATCGGCCATCACACGGTTGTACACACTGTTAATTGCCAACGATCAGATTCGGGAATTTATCATTTGCTTCTGCGTAATGACTCTGGCATTGATGAAGGAAGCTTTGAGCTTATTGTTCTCGATCGGCCAGGTCCTCCAGACGGGCCATTGGAATATGAAGAAATAACTGCAAATTCTGTGACTGTTTCCTGGAAGCCACCAAAGGATAATGGGGGTTCTGAAATTTCGTCGTATGTCATTGAGAAACGTGACTTAACTCATGGAGGTGGATGGGTTCCAGCCGTAACTTATGTTAATGCCAAATATAACCATGCCCTTGTTCCTCGACTTTTGGAAGGCACAAAATATGAATTTAGAGTTATGGCTGAAAATTTGCAAGGACGTTCCGATCCATTAACCTCTTCACAGCCAGTTATAGCTAAAAATCAGTATACCGTACCAGGATCTCCAGGAAAACCAGAATTGTCTGACAGTGACAAGGACCATATCACCATTAAATGGAAACAGCCCATCAGCAATGGTGGCTCTCCTATTTTAGGATATGATATAGAACGCCGTGATGTTAATACTGGTCGATGGATTAAGATAAATGGTGAGCCAATACCGACCACCGACTATAACGATGACAGAGTTTCTTCAGGACACCAGTACCAATACAGAGTATCTGCAGTTAATGCTGCCGGTAATAGCAAACCATCGGAGCCATCATCTACTCTTAATGCACGTCCGATGCGTGAAAAGCCGAAGCTCTTCTTGGATGGCTTAACAGGAAAACGTGTCAAGGTCCGCGCTGGCGAACCAGTCAACCTAAATATACCAATCTCTGGAGCTCCCACCCCTACTATTGAGTGGAAACGTGGCGATAGTAGAGTACTCGAATCCCCTAAGGTTTCATACAACACAAATTCAGAACGAACAATATTCCGCATTGATGACTCAAACAGACAAGACTCAGGAGTCTACAATATAACAGCTACCAACGATTTTGGCAAGGCCTCCGCTGATATTGAAATAATTGTTGTAGATAAACCTTCACCGCCTGAAGGTCCACTCTCATATACAGAAACTGCTCCTGACCATATATCTATGCAATGGCATTTACCAAAAGATGATGGTGGTAGTGAAATAACCGGTTACATAATTGAGTTTACAGAATTTGGTGTGGATGATTGGAAACCCGTACCAGGTTACTGCGCAAAAACAAATCACACGGTAAAAGGACTCACCGAAGGAAAGAAATACATCTTCCGTGTTAGAGCTGAAAATATATATGGTGTATCGGATGTTTTGGAAGGCAAGCCAGTTGTAGCAAAATCACCATTCGATCCACCAGGTGCTCCCACACAGCCACAAGTTTTAGCTTACACCCCCAATTCAGCATCCCTTGAATGGCATCCACCAGATTATTGTGGTGGAAAACCAATTTCAGGTTACATTGTTGAAAGAAGGGAACGTGGAGGTGAATGGATTAAATGCAATAATTATCCAACCCCAAACACCAGCTACAATGTTTCTGACTTACGAGAAGGTGCTAGGTATGAATTCCGTGTAACTGCAGTTAACGAAGCTGGTTCAGGTAAACCATCAAAGCCATCCGAGTCTATGACTGCTGAATTGCAACGTTATCGCCCAGACCCACCAGAGCCACCAAAACCAGATCGAATCACAAAGGATAGTGTCACTCTCTCATGGCGTCCACCACGCAACGATGGTAAATCCAAAATTAAAGGATATTATGTTGAAGTCCGGCCAAAGAACTCTAAAGATTGGAAACCTGTTAATGATATACCAATCGATTCAACTGTTTTTACTGTACCCAATTTAAAGGAAGGTGAAGAGTACTCATTCCGAATTATTGCTGAGAACGACGTTGGCCGCTCCAATCCATCAAAGCCCTCACAACCAATATTAATAGAAGAGCAGCCCAATAAACCATCAATGGATTTGGGAGGAGTTCGCGACATAATTTGCCGAGCTGGTGATGATTTTAGTATTCATGTACCTTATGTTGCTTTCCCAAAACCAACAGCGTTTTGGTATTCAAATGATACTGTGTTGGATGATGACCAGCGCGTGCACCAACATTTAACTGATGAAGCTGCCTCGTTTGTGGTCAAGAACTCAAAGCGATCAGACTCAGGTCAATACAGACTTCAATTAAAGAATCCATCTGGCTTTGATACGGCTACAATTAATGTTAAAGTTATGGATAGACCTAGCCCACCAGCTAATCTGCGGGCCGACGAATTCGCCGGGGACTCCTTGACATTGTATTGGAATCCGCCCAAAGATGATGGTGGCTCTCCTGTCCAAAATTATATTTTGGAGAAAAAAGAAGCTCGGTCCTCTACGTGGACAAAGGTCAGCAGTTTCTGCACAGTTCCCTTTGTTCGTGTTCGTAATTTAACAATTAATAAGGAATATGACTTCCGTGTTATAGCCGAAAATAAATATGGACAATCAGATCCGGCCACTACTTCGGAGCCCATTCGTGCGAGACATCCATTCGACGTACCTAATGCACCAGGTATACCCCGAGGCATAGACTCAACTGAAGAGAGTATTACAATTGCCTGGACCAAGCCCAGGCATGACGGCGGATCACCAATAACTGGTTATATTGTTGAAAAACGATTATTAAGTGATGACAAATGGACCAAAGCTGTACACGCTCTCTGTCCAGATCTCACTTGTAAGATACCAAACCTAATTGAAAATGCTGAATATGAATTTAGAGTAGCTGCGGTTAATGCGGCTGGTCAATCGAGTTTCAGTGGGTCAAGCGATCTTATATATTGCCGTCGACCACCTCATGCACCAAAGATAACTTCAGATTTATCAATACGGGATATGACCGTGATCGCTGGGGAAGAATTTCATATTACTGTGCCATACCATGCAAATCCACGTCCCACACCTTCTTGGAGTATTAATGGAATCGATGTTTCTTCTGACGAACGCATACGATTTGAAACTGATGACTATACATCGGTTTATTACAATAAATGCGCTAAGCGATCCGAAACTGGATCTTACACGATAACGTTGGCTAACAGCAAGGGCTCCGATACCGCATCTTGTCATGTGACGGTTGTGGATAGACCAGGGCCACCACAGGGACCATTAAATGCTTATGATATTACTCCAGATACGTGCACACTTGCCTGGAAAACTCCATTAGATGATGGAGGCTCACCAATTACTAATTATGTTGTTGAGAAACTTGACAGTAGTGGTACATGGGTGAAAGTTAGCAGCTTTGTGCGTAACACTCACTATGATGTGATGGGATTGGATTCAAATCACAAATATAGCTTCCGTGTTCGAGCTGAAAATCAATATGGATTATCAGATCCACTTGAAATACCAGAGCCAATCACAGCCAAGCATCAATTTACTGTTCCAGATGAGCCAGGTCAGCCAAAGGTAATCGATTGGGACTCTGGTAATGTAACCTTGCTGTGGACTCGACCTGTTGGTGACGGAGGCTCCCGCATTCAAGGATACCAAATTGAATACCGAGATATAGTAAATGATTCGTCATGGAACACATATGAATATTTAATTAAGGACACCAAGTATCAACTTTACAACCTGACTAATGGTTCAGAATATGAGTTCCGTGTTAAAGCAAAGAACGCCGCTGGCTTCAGTAAGCCATCACCACCATCTCTGAGATTTAAATTGAAGGGCAAATTTAATGTACCCTCACCTCCAGGCACTCCACAAGTAACCAGAGTTGGAAAGAACTATGTAGATTTGAGGTGGGACAAGCCTATTCATGATGGTGGATCTCGAATTACCGGTTATATAATTGAACGCCGAGATATTGGTGGCGCCGTATGGGTTAAATGCAATGATTACAACGTTATGGATACCGATTTTACAGTAATTAACCTTATTGAAATGGGTGACTATGAATTCCGCGTTTTTGCTACTAACGCTGCCGGTCGATCAGAGCCTAGCCTCTGCACAATGCCAATTAAGGTATGTGAAATTTTAGGTGGTGAGAAACCGGATTGGATAACGCGATTACAAGATAAGGTAGCACCATTTGGCAAAGATTTCACATTCCAATGTGTTGCTTCTGGCAAACCAATTCCTACGGCTAGGTGGCTTCGCAATGGCAAAGAAATTCAAATGGCTGGAGGTCATTTTTCAAGCGATAGTAAAGACGGCGTGTTTAGGCTTCACATATCAAACGTACAGTCTAATGATGATGGAGATTATACCTGCGAGGCCATTAACTCACTTGGCTTCGTGCATACAACTGGATATCTTAAAGTAGGCTCACCTCCCATTATAAACAAATGTCCGAATGAATTGTATCTACCGGAAAATGACAACACTAAGATAAAAGTATATTACTCCGGCGATCAACTGAGCTCATTAAAAATAACAAGGAACAATGAAGTACTGTCCACCGACTCTGTTGACTCGCATATTAAACATACTGTCTTTGATGACTATGTTGCAATATTCATTCGTGATATCGTTAAAAGTGATGCTGGCCACTACCAGATAGAATTGGGAAATGACTCTGGTACAGCGACGGGACAGTTTGATGTGTTCATTACTGGCTTGCCATCAGCTCCTGTAGGACCCATGGGAGTTTCCCACATAAACAAACACTCCTGTACATTGGCTTGGCGCCCACCAAGCTACGATGGTGGCTTAAGAGTAACACATTATGTTGTGGAACGAAAGGATATTTCGTCGCCTCACTGGATCACTGTATCTAGTAATTGCAAAGACACGTCCTTTAATGTTCAAGGACTAATTGAAAATCAAGAGTACATTTTCCGAGTTATGGCTGTGAATGAAAATGGAATGGGATTGGCCTTAGAAGGGCTAAATCCCATTCGTGCTAAAGCACCAATCGACCCACCATCACCGCCGGGCATTCCACAAATTCAAGAGATTGGCGAAGATTTTGTGCATTTAGAATGGACAAAACCAGAGTCTGATGGGGGATCACACATTCAGGGCTATTGGATTGATAAGCGTGAAGTTGGTAGTGCTACGTGGCAGCGTGTCAACCTTGTTATTTGCCCAACAACTCAAGTCAATTGCATAAATCTGATCGAAGGTCGTCAATATGAGTTCCGTGTATTTGCTCAAAATATTGCGGGTCTTTCCAAGGAATCGACTGCATCTCAGGCTGTGAAAATAATCGATCCCAAAGCTGCAACACCTCCAGTCATTGTTAAGCCTTTGCGAGACTCTAATTGTATTCAAAATCATAACGCACAGTTCACATGTACCATCACGGGTGTGCCCCGTCCTATGATAACCTGGTACAAAGGTGCTCGAGAGATATCGAACGGTGCGCGTTATCATATTTACTCTGAAGGTGATAATCATTTTCTACACATCAACGACATATTTGGGGAAGATGCTGATGAGTACGTTTGCCGTGCTGTTAACAAAGCTGGAGCCAAGTCGACCCGTGCAGCTCTGGCTATAATGAGTAAGTACATCACATTGACCGGATTATTGTGTTGTCTTTTTAAGTTATATATTCGTTGCTTATTTCATATTCAAACTTATTGCTTTTACAATTGACCTTCTGTGACAATTGTTAAACAATATAAATTGCTTAGGTCACTTCTTATAATGCGTAGTTAACTACTATTATAGTTTGTGCTAAGTCGTTTAATATTTTTTTTTATTTTATCTCTTTTCAGCGGCTCCAAAACTAAACGTTCCTCCAAGATTCAGAGACAGTGCCTATTTCGATAAGGGTGAGAATGTTGTGATTAAGATTCCATTTACTGGTTTCCCCAAGCCCCGTATACATTGGGTCAGGGAAGGTGAAAATATCGAATCTGGCGGTCATTACAATGTTGAAGTTAAAGAACGTCATGCCGTGCTAACTATACGTGATGGATCACAGCTGGATTCGGGACCATATAGGATTACAGCTGAAAATGAACTCGGTTCGGATACGGCTATAATTCAGGTTCAAATTAGTGACCGACCCGATCCCCCACGATTCCCCTTAGTCGAAAGTATTGGCACAGATTCTTTGTCTCTAAGCTGGAAATCTCCGGTTTGGGATGGAGGTAGCGATATAACCAATTACCTTGTAGAGCGCCGAGAACATCCACTTTCCTCGTGGATTCGTGTTGGAAACACCCGTTTTACGTCAATGGCGGTTTCTGGCTTAACGCCAGGAAAGGAATATGACTTCCGTATTTTTGCCGATAATGTCTATGGTCGCTCAGACTCTTCTGAAGTAAGCACCTTGATCAAAACGAAAGATGCAATCAAGAAAAAGCCTACGGAACGTAAGTGGGAAATAGATGAGACTGGCAAAAAGGTCCGTGGCAAAGCTGATGGACCAATAAAGGATTATGATTCCTATGTATTTGATATATACTCTAAGTTTGTACCACAACCAGTAGAAATATCACATCAAAGTGTCTACGATAGATATGACATTCTTGAAGAAATTGGAACTGGCGCATTCGGAGTTGTACATCGATGCCGGGAACGCAGCACCGGTAATATATTTGCTGCAAAGTTTATACCTGTTTCACATACCGTCGAAAAAGATTTAATCCGTCGCGAAATTGACATAATGAACCAATTACACCATCAAAAGCTAATTAACTTGCACGACGCCTTCGAAGATGACGACGAAATGGTGCTTATACTTGAATTGTACGTGACTCTTATTCAAAAATCTTAAAATTGATCTGAAAGAAAAAAATTAATTTTTTTAATTTTATACTCATTTAACAGTTTGTCCGGTGGAGAGCTCTTTGAACGAATTACGGCCGAAGGATACCTAATGACAGAGGCAGAAGTTATCAACTACATGAGACAAATTTGCGAGGGCATTAGGCATATGCATGAAAAGAACATTATTCATTTGGATATTAAGCCAGAGAACATAATGTGTCAGACCCGTAAAAGTACAAGTGTAAAGCTTATTGACTTTGGGCTGGCCACACGCTTGGACCCGAATGAGGTTGTTAAAATAACAACTGGAACTGCAGAATTCGCAGCACCAGAAATTGTAAACAGAGAGCCAGTTGGCTTTTATACTGATATGTGGGCAACCGGTGTACTTGCATATGTTCTGTAATTATAATTATATATTTTTTAATGCCTATAGGAAATGTATTCTTAACTGATGTCTTTTTTTACAGGCTAAGCGGATTATCCCCATTTGCCGGCGACAATGATGTGCAAACACTAAAAAATGTAAAGGCTTGTGATTGGGACTTTGATATGGAAGCTTTCAAGCATATATCTGAGGAAGGTAAAGACTTTATAAGGAAGCTTCTTATTTCAAACAAGGAGAAACGAATGACTGCCCACGAGTGTCTGTTGCACCCGTGGTTAACGGGAGATCACAGTGAACTCACTCAAAAGATTGCTAGAGACCGTTACTTGGCTTATCGAGAAAAGCTTAGAAGGAAGTATGAAGACTTTGAAAAATACCTACTGCCAATTGGACGTCTTTCTGAGTATTCATCATTGCGAAAGTTGTTAATGGAGAAATATAAGATTCATGATGCCGTGTTTGATCGACGACAAGCCGCTCCACGATTTGTTATAAGACCATCGTCACAGTTCTGTTACGAAGGACAGAGCGTTAAATTCTACTGTCGATGCATTGCGATTGCCACACCGACACTCACTTGGTCACACAACAATACTGAACTGAGACAGAGCGTTAAATTTATGAAACGTTATTCTGGAGATGACTATTACTTTATTATTAATAGAGTAAAGCTTGACGATCGCGGCGAATATATTATTCGTGCCGAGAACCACTATGGCTCAAGGGAGGAAGTTGTATTCCTTAATGTTCATCCACTGCCAAAAGAACAGCCAAGATACCGAACCGAATCAACCCCGGTTCGTCGCCGAGAACCTTTGCCGTATACTTTTTGGCAGGAGGAATCTGAATCGGCACCCAGTTTTACATTCCTTTTACGTCCACGAGTCATGCAAGCTCGTGATACTTGCAAGCTCCTCTGTTGCTTAAGTGGCAAGCCAGTCCCTATTGTCAAATGGTATAAGGATGGTCGAGAGTTAAGCAAATACGAATACGCCATGAGTCACTCAGATGGTGTGGTCACTATGGAAATAATTGACTGCAAGCCTTCAGACTCTGGAAAATATAGCTGTAAAGCCACCAACTGTCATGGTACAGATGAAACTGAGTGCGTTGTAATAGTTGAAGGTAAGAATTAACATTTTTTTAGGTTTAATTTACCACACAAAAGGTAAACTTTTAAGTCTTTCCAATAAATATTATTAAATATGAGCAAAATATTCTATGGGCTGTATAATACATATGTGAAAATACAGCCTTAAACTCATATATACTGAACTTACTTCCAAATTTTTAATTCCTAGGAGAATGGGTTACACCAGAACAGGCAGAACTTGCCCACAATTTTCTTTACTCAGGAGGTAAATGATAAAAAAAAGTTTGACTTTTCAATTCGACTGTTTTTCTTATACGCATGCCCTTACAACCTAGCTGCCACCCACGTAATCTGTGATTAGAAAATAAACAAATTATATTTCCCATGCATGTACAGTATGTACTCTTACTTACTTTTACTTCGTATATATATATTATATACTATATATATTATATATATTATATATATATATATATATATATATATATATATATATATGTATATTGACCCACAAAACTCTCTAAATAATAAATGTCAAATAGTTTACACTATTTACTGTAATATTCAAAAAGCACAGTAGCAGTGAAATAAATTCGATATTTTGAATCAATTTCATTAAGAGAATATTATATTTGGTAGTTGTATGAATTTCATAACGATTTTTATAAAACTATAAATAATGTATTTATGTGGCATAATTAAATCATTCCTAAACCTCACAGTAATAAGAACAAATAAAATAGCCTATATAAAGTCTATAGACCCAGTGGACTTTGATTGCCGGTATTTTTTATCATTGAAAGTTTAAATAAATATGTAATAATAATATATATATATATATATATATATATATATATATCAAAGTTAATTAATGTTAAACGTTGAGTTTCCTTTACTAGATAACTATTTTCCCAATCCCCATAAATTTACTAAAACTGCATTAATATCGGTTTTGTACTTTGAGTAAACTATCCAAGCGAGTCTAACGAAGACTACTTATAGACAACAGTAAATCTATACCAAAAAAAAAACCTATTAATTTTTTTGTCCTAAAATTAATATCCTTGAAATTAGATCGTAAATACATTGAACAGCCAATTAAGCCAGCTCCTCCGCCAATTGTGACAGCACGTCAGTTCATGTCATCATCAACTACGAATACCCAGCAGGGATCAAGTACAAGACTAACTTCCGATGGCAAGGTTGGTATAGTTGAGCAATAATTTAATTATAAAAACCCACTGTCTAACTTAACCCTATATAATTATTAACTTTTTTAGACTGTCACCAGCACAAATATAAGTTCCTCAACCACGCAAAACAGCATTTCAGGAAAGAAGAAATATGCGGCTAGTACCTTACAGGCACCCGGAAGCCCTTCGAGATCTCGCAGTGCCACCAAAGAATTAATTCGTAAGTATTCGTAATATTGAGCTTACCCAAGCCCTCCGAAAATATTGCCTTCGCTTTTCCATAGTTCCACCAGATGATTCGCTTATGTGTAAACCAGAATTTACAAAGCCCCTCCATGATTTAACGATTCGCGATGGCGAACAGTTGGTGCTGGTCTGTCACGTAAAAGGTGATCCTGAGCCCCAAATTACATGGTGCAAAAATGGCAGATCAATTTCTTCATCTGAGATAATGGACCTTAAATATAAAAGCGGTATCGCTACGCTAACCATTCATGAGGTGTTCCCCGAAGATGAGGGAATCTTCTCTTGCACGGCAACTAATTCAATTAGTGCTATTGAAACTAAGTGCAAACTAACGGTTCAACGTAAGTTCAATGCAATAAGTATACTATATTAAGGTCTATTAATACTCTTTTTACTTTGTTGTCTGTATATCAAAATAATAATTATACATATATTTATAGTAAAACATATTAAACATTTTTATTAAACTTGTTTTGTAGCCTTGGACAAGACGTCAAGTAAACGACAGGCAATTGGCAGCGAAAAGCCACCAAAGATTGTAAGCCATCTAGAGTCCAGATTTGTTAAGGACGGAGATTCGGTAACATTAGCTTGCCGCATCATTGGTGCTGAAAACTTCGATGTCGTCTGGTTACACAACAACAAGGAGATCAAACCAAGCAAGGACTTCCAGTACACGAACGAAGCGAACATTTATCGCTTGCAAATTGCTGAAATCTTTCCCGAGGATGGTGGCACCTACACATGCGAAGCATTCAATGATGCTGGCGAATCATTTAGCACCTGTACTATTAATGTTACCGTACCTGGGGACGATTCTAAGCAGCCTTTGTTCCTTAAATTCCCAACATCCGTTTCGGCAACTAAGGGGGAGCATGTTAGTTTTGAATGTGAATTCGATGGAGAGCTGCTTAATTTGACTTGGCTAAAGGATGGCAAGCCCATCGATGAATCACGCTCCCATTACTCTTTTACTAAGGATGGCAATCGCTATGCATTCGCCCTAACAAAGTGTACCTTGGATGACGTAGGACAATACCAGGCAAAGGCTGTGTCCAAAAAGGGAGAAAGCTTGTGTGCATTTTCAGTAAATGTTCAGAATTCCGAGATCTAAGCTCCATACTGAATACAGGACACACACATACGAATATACGACTAAATGAATAACCGAAAATAAACATAAATAATATAAATATGTGTGAATAGAACTAAACTAGCAACTGCACATTAGATATTATTTAATAAGTATTCCCGGCAACCTACCCAAAAACATTTAGTTTTTTAAATCAATCACAAAATGTTTATCGTCTTTGATTATCCAAATTTATAAAATTTACCTTTCTCCTTATTTGAACATTAATACCATAAATACAAAAAACTTTTTTTTATAATTAAATGAAACGGAAACGGAAACGGAAACTATGCTTCGACCCTTATGTAAAAGCACAACAATCAAAAAGCAGTTCTTAACGTCTGTTCTATGGAACTGTGTGTACATAATTTATTCAAAGCAAAAACTATAAAAAATGTTAAGATCAGACGGCTTTATTTAAACGTCTAAGCTGCTGGGTTATCTGTTTGACTGCTGGCATCCTCGCTTAACAACTAATTACAAATACAGAATAGTCACTCACGTAGCCCGCACACGTTAAAATTTACTCGTGATCTATAAATCTCTACATCCGCGAAGCTCGTATTTACAATTTATGTACAACTTTTTGCAATACTGTTGGTTATAATAGCGGTTATTGACTAAAAAACACATAACATTTCATCTGTACACATACTAATGAACGAAAATAAATAAACGAATATAATGCAATTATATATCGAATGAATGCGAAAAAGTTTCTTTTGCCACCCTACCATTGGAGATGAATGGAGACTTCACAACATTTGCCTCTTCTTTGTAAAAACTTATTATCAAGATAATAAAATACTGATATAATTATAATTTATGATTTCAACCAAAATTGATGGTAAAAGAAAAACACCAAGTAGGTAAATTGGCAGCTCCCTGACTTCGGCATTTTTTCTATATTTTATGTATTGATACTTTCTTGTCTTTTCTTGTCCTTGGAACTTAGAAAATATATAAATGGATCCTTTGTTTACTAAGCGCCACCTTCGTCAAAGGTTCCTTAGAGCAAGACAGCCGCAGGGAGACTGCATTAAAGATAGTATTTAAAACAGCCAAAAACGAGTGTTTTGAAAAATAGCTTAAGTGTATGGATTTTGGATTTCACAGCTCAGCTGACACAGCTTCTTGCATTCCATAGAATGCCACAAAAGGTACAAAATGTATTGAACCTCGACAAGTCCCAATTTAAAACGTTAGCGAAATTTTAAACAGATCTGACGATTTTAAAAGAGGATATGAAACCAAAAACAAGTTAACTACTACTAATACTAATACTACTACCTATCATATCCCGACGGACGAAAAAAATACCGTAAGCTGACCCTTCAATGCATTAGGGTAATGTACAATTTCAAATTGGCACCAATTTGGAGATATGAAATACAAATTTGTGGAATCGCAGCCCAGTCCCACATTCAACGATCTTAGGTTCTATGAAGGAAGTGTCTCAGGATGTTAACCAACTGCTTACATTATTGAGGAACACGCAAAGCTACAAGGAAACATTCACCTGGATAAGGTGGGCACACATTTAAACAAAACTTCGCACTAGGCACTAGGAATCATTTTTTTATACCACAACTTAAATTGTTAGGCTTATGATACTGCTGAATCATACATAAATATATAAACAATTAAATTTTTAAAATTGAAAAAAAAAGAAATATGATTTAAAATTATAAAAACGGTAAAATAAGCGCATCATTACAAAAATAATTTGAAAGAGTTGTATTCATGGCCACAAAGTACATTTTATTTTATTAGTTGACTGATAAATGAAAGTACAGATGAAGGATATTTTTGAAAATAATTTAGGTAATACCAGAAAAAAGCTGATTAAAATGCAGCCTGACTTAAATCTGAATTTCATGAATTGTAATTCATCCATTGATGAACATGAATCCTCTTACACTAAAACCTGCCTATCCTTTAACCACTTCCACTTCATTAACCGATTAATCGACCCTTATATCATTAAACATTGTAAAATTCTTTATTCAGCTTTCTTGATTTCTTATATACATATTTTCAGGTGTTTGGTGAGAATGAAGCTCATGTGCTTTTCGAGTCCACAGGGCACTTGGTATGACTAAGGCACCACAGTACAGTTATATTTTGATTATAGATTATAGTTCTAGTAATGTGCGAGTTGTTAAGGACCTAAGGTCGCGTTTATCCATTGGTACAACCACAACTAATCAAGTTCTTATAAGCACAATACAATAGGTGAGGCTTCTGAGGAAAGTGTTTGGTTATTATTGGCTATGGCTATGGCAGCTATGTAGAAACGTATCTATAATTTTATGGCATGCTTTAGTTAATTATACAGTTAGTTATAACTGCCTAGGCAGAGAAAACACAAATTATGTTATTATGGGTCATCTATTATCTAAGAAACTAAAAATGAGAAAATAGGTACTAGCAGTAGCTGTTAATCCGACTCAAATAAATACTCCTTTTCATCGACGACCTCTCACAACAAGGAAAATAAATATATTCAGTAAAAAGAATCGGTTAGCTTTATTACTGAACTTATTATCTTTATATCAATGCTCAGGACACATTTTAAGCCTGTCCACGTACGATAGAGTTATGTTAGTTAATTTATTGAACGCGTCATTTTTCTCTTTGCCATCTTATGTATATATCGGTGTTAATACTTCAAAGCCTTCGATTTAGGAATAGAGCAAACACATTTTGCGTATAACTATTTTATTTACATTTCATGTACATTTCATTTTTATCACATATACGTAAGCATATGTATGTTAATTAAAAAATATAAGATGCAAAAAAATTATCAACGATAGAATGTAACAAAATATACTCGTAAATAATGTGCATTAAATTAAAAAACATCTGCAGGCCAATAAAAATGTAACGTTAATTTTTATTTCATTGTCTTGTTCCTTCCGGTATGAAAGCTCTGGAAGAATATGAAAATCAACAAGTCGATATAAAACAGGTTCGGTATGACAGAGGACTAATTATTTGGCCGATTGATTTCAAAATAAGTATGTATATGTATGTATGTATTAGCATACGGTCAGCAAGAATAAAAAATATATTCCTTGCATCCTCAAATATTTTTATAATAAAAATTCTTATCACACAGATTAATTAAACGATGCAATCGTTTTAGTACATGCTACAAAGTAATACAAGCTAAAATTTTTATCGTTCTGAAGGTAGTATGTGGTAATAAGGACTTCGGAACTTGCTCCTTTTCCATACATTTTTTAAAATCAAAATGTTCTACTCAAGCACTACATATGGCAGAACTGTCAAGGTCTCGTTATTATAGGATTGAAGCTGAAGAACCTCGTGCCATTCCTTGAACTGTTGAATTTTGGAACTGCTTGGAACTGCTCGAAGTCCAGTTTTGTATTCAAAAAGTGGCTCAATCTGTGTTATATTAGGATTATTGCCGGATTTGTTATTACACTGAAACATTTCCGAAGAGTTATTGGTCGTAACACATTGCATCTCGTTGTTGATATTTTGGGTTGTAGGCGCGATGGAATCTAAATAACTTGATTTAATTAAACTTAACGTATTGCTATTGTTTATTTTATTTTTACTATAGCATAAATTAATGTCATCACAATATCCAATTTTATGTGATGCTTGTGATGCGGACTCTTGGACATTACCAGGATAAATAAAATTAAATGACGGCAGCATGTCATTGTTGTGTAACGGTAGTTCCTCATCTCTAATATTTAACGTGTCACTCACTGTTTTCTCATCATTTTCACTTATCTCGGAATCCTCCCTTGAAGACAAGAGTAACTGCTCTTGGTGATTTTGTAAAGCTGCTATATTTTTTATTGGTACACTCAGAGTATCAGTCTCAATCTTTAAATCAGAATCATTTGCAGAACTCTGTTGAAACAGTTTAGTGTACTGGGATGACAGACGTGTATCTTTATCCGATTCTTGTTCGCTTTCCTCGTCGGAACTATTTTCAGAACTGTTGCAGCTGCTTCCACCACTTCTGCTGCTGGCGGAGTCCCTACTGCTGCTACTGCTGCCACTACTACTACTATAGTTAATGATGCGCTCCCTCCTGCCAGCTTTATCTGTGCTATATAACTCATTTGGGAAAAACAACTTTTTATGAGTTTTTTTTATTTTCACCTGTGTACTTTGTGTGTCACTGCTGAACAAATGTTTTAGCTCAATATTTATCATATCCTTTCGACGGTTATGCTTTCGAAACTGCTGACGACGATGATGATGTTGATGATGCTGTCGACGAAGTTGAAAATATCTATGGGAGTTTTTAATGTAGGTCTGCGACAAAAAAGAAGATTTATTCATATCTAATTTAATATCTTTATCGTTTGGATGTAATGAAAAAGTATCATAGTTTTGCTGATATACATATTGAATAGTAGAATCGTTGTTATGCAAAATATTGTTTCTGTCATCGGAATCAATAATAACATTGTTGTTATAAATTTGAACAGTTGTAGCAGTCTCAGATACAGTCTCTGTTTTAACGACGTCAGCGGCACTAAAATTATTATCAGTAGAAAGAGGAACCGAATGTGTGCTTGCTTGGTCAACTATTGGAGATATGGCAGATATTGAATTGACCGGAGAATTTATTTTACTGGGCGTTTTTTTTATTGTCAAAACTATGTGATTACTTCCCACGCCCATCATGGGTCTTTGAACAATTGCATATTCTTCATCGTTGCTGTTATCATAGTCATTCTCAATATGCTCATCTTCATCAACTACAATGCTGTCTCTCGTTGATGAGTAACTTTTAACTGAGTCATGCCCATCATCACTTGCAGTTTCTCCACTTTTATGATAGCACGAAACAGTGTTATATCCGTCTTCTAAATCGCTAAGCTCACTTTGTGATTCACAATCCCTTTCGTTGACCTGGTCACAATCATTCTCGTTACCACTGCTATTGTTGCCACTACTTATTTGAGGACGCAGTCTTTGAGTCGCTACATTTCCGTTCATTGCAATTTTGACTCGTTTAAAGCGAGGATTTGTTTTTTCTGTATCAATCGATTCATTGTCCGCTGACACAAATGTTCCCTTTCTACGTCTTTTTTGATTCCTTTCATTCACATTTCTTAGTTTTGAGGTATTAACACTTGTTTTACTTAAATTTGTATCTACATCATTTGGTGTTACTTTACAACTGGAATTACTGCTGCTGCCGGAAATGTCCTTATCTGATTTAGAGTTATCAATGTTGTGCTCAATATGCACTGCATCTTGGTCCTCCCAATCAATATTGTCATTCACCAACTTAAGCAAATTGTAACTTTGCGTATTGTTTAAGGATAATTCGGGAAACGTGTCGTTACCAGACTGCATTTTCATTGAAGTGTTGTTACCATCGGCATCAACCTCAATTCTTAGAGGACTGTGTTTTTTTGATTCAACAGTTTCTGCTGATTCGTAGTTGAGACTTACAGTATCAAAGTTGCCTATCTCTTTAGTTCTCGTTTTAATATGTATAGATTCTTCGGTCTTCCTACGTTTTGCTGCTAGGCGACAAGATGGTAAGCATTTTGCTATTCCCAGAAACGGTGGTATATACGATTTTACACGTTTCGGCTTTAAGAACTTTTCTAACTTCAGACCACTAAGGTTTTTGTTGATGCGCTCATAAATAAGCGATCCATATTTTGGAACAACATCGGAACCATCGCTAATGGTGTATAAACATAGTGTCTGCAAATTGTCCGATTCTGTAAGCTCCCCAATATTTGTGGCATTTTCACTATTCCAATTACCATTTATATTTGGTACATAGTAGTTGTGCAAAGTGTTTATATGGAAATTGGTAACATTATTGGTTTGTACATTAAATCTCTTCTTGGCAAGGCAATTGGGATCTTCATGAAGAGTGTAGACAGGTATTTCATCTTCATTGCTATCACCAGCTTCTGCATTTTGATTACTTTTAGTATTTTCAACGTCAACGGTGCTGAGCGGTTGGTTATCTGTAATTGTTAAACCTTTCTTTATATCATCACGGTCAGTGGCAATCCGTTTACCATTTGGTTCTGGTAACGTAATATTTTTTATAATTAAGTGCAATGGGTCGTCGTCTTCATCAAAATCTAAATCAAATATTGATTTCATTGGTCTTTGAGGAACCACTAGTGATGCATCCTCAGCAACGACACAATCAGAATTTAAAGCTTTTTGTTCATTGTGGTTCTCGCCTGGTACAAAATTATCACATATAGACCTGATTGCAACTTTAGCTTCATTATTTGAATGACATTTCGTATTCTGACCAGACGATTGTTTTGGTATTTCTTCCACAATTTTACAAGTGCATGGTACAATTTCAGCTTGGTATAACTTTTCGATTTCCTTTACACTTAAAAGATTGTTCATACTGTTTACTAGATGCATTAGCTGGGTCGTTACATCGTTATGGTGTTTTGGCTCTGTTACTAATGATGGTTCAGAATTCTTCATGGGAGAGGTTTGAACTGAGTTACTATTGCTATTGGTAGAATCAGTCCTTTTGATTTTTCTAAATTTTATGCTATCGCGTGATGGTTCGGATGTAACTGTTTCACTATCAGTATTTCCAGCATCTGTAAAATAATTACATTAATTAAAAAATATATAGATATACTATCATTATATATATGGTGATACAATGATACAATGTTGATGTACTTATGTTCTTTGTTTTTTGTTTATATATGATATTTTAGTTTAGAAATAGAATATGCGGTTTTGAGTAAAAAGTTTTCTCACTGTTATTTATCATTAGAATGTGAATTAAAAATATATTGCTTTTATGTAATAAATATCTATAAGAAAAGTTATTTACTAAGATTATTTTATGACAGCATTAACTTTTATGATTTAAAGAACTTGTAGTAAACTAGTACCCACCCTCAAGTGTATTCGAAAATTTTTCGTTTTCCGTTAAAGAAATATTAGCTGAATAACCTTCTACGATTGGAGGTGAATGTAATGATGTTTCTGAGAAGAATTAAAAACAATATTTATTTAAGGTCTTAAAAATAGAAATATTAATAACAAACCTGAACAGGAAGACGTTGGTCTTTTAGGTAAAGATCTGAATTCACGGGATTGAAGCGTCTTTGCACTTTTGTTTTTATATGCCGATTCGCTGCGATTTATTGAAGTTCCAACATTTCTATTTTGTATTTCGTTGAAAAGTTCTTTTGTAGTCTTCACCTTCTTAACACCTGCACCAAAAAATATTTGCTGTGAAAGACTAGACTCTTTAGCTATTATTGAATCCACGCCTTTTGATCCTCTTTTCCGACCACGTTTTTTAGGAACTTTAGGAAGAATATTTTCGTGGTAATCCATTCTGGTAGAATTAGCGGGCGATGCTAAAGATGATATTTGCAACGGTAATTCTTGATTATTTCCTTGATCAAAGGTCTTTGACGAACCTTGAGACTGCTTAGCCTCAAGTTCTTCAAAAGGTGATAGCCGACTGCATGAGGTGCTCGAATCATTGTTTAAATACTCATCATAAACTCGACGAATCGGTTGATCCGAGTTTGAGGTCTCTTTAATTCGATTTACAGCTTTCTGTCCATTTGCAACTATAGAGATATCTCGACTCACAACATCTAAATGGCTTGCATTCTTAAATCTGCCAGCAAATGTTAAATCCGCTGCATGGTTCCGAAATTTATTTTGGGCATGTCCAGATATGGTATTTTCTGATAAAATTGAACTCATTGAGCTGTTTGATAGGGAAAAAATTTCTACAAAGGAAAAAAAAAATATATATATAACTATTCACATGAAATTATATATTATATATTATATATATATTATATATGTATATATATATATATATAATATATATATATATATATAATATATATATATCCACATATGCAATAAAATGATCAAAGAACATACCAGAGTCTGTTGGATAAGTCCTAGGTGCCTTTGATTCTTTTACCGGAATGCTATTTGCAACAGACGTACCACATGCATTTTTAGATTGTGAAGTATCTTCCTTAGGATTGGGATTCAATATTGAAGACCTCCAGTGCCCATCTCCTCTGCGTTTTTTATCTTTTTTTACCTTTTTAGGTCGCACACAATGCTCTGAAATCACTTTTGAAGACGAAGTGGTCGATTTTTGGGCTGGTTGAGTGCTTGAATCGTTCTCATCAGAGTCTGTCACAATATCAATAACAATGGAAGCATCATTAAATTTGTCATTGCATCCACCTACTATTGATACAGAATTTGATAAATGCTCATTTACAGCGGTTTCTTCTGCGTCCAAAGCATTTCGATCTTTACTGTTTGAAATACCAAACGTTGATTCTTCACTATTTTCAGTATAAGTATGATTAATTAGGCTTGAGAAACTTGTGTGGTTTTGCTGAGGCTCTGATGATTCGATGTTAGAGTGAAGTCCAGAGGCAGCTGGACGTGCAGGTGATGAATATAGATGTGAAGAGTATCGAAGAGTGTTTACAACGTTTTCATTAGCGCTCCCTCCAATTAAATTGTTAACAATTGGCTTTAGGGACGAATATGATGATTGCGATGTTTGAGAGTTGATCGGAGGTTGTACCTGGGAGTCAATTGTAGTTTGCTGGATACCGACCATTTCA
Source organism: Zaprionus lineosus (assembly GCA_035044505.1). NCBI lineage: Eukaryota > Metazoa > Arthropoda > Insecta > Diptera > Drosophilidae > Zaprionus > Zaprionus lineosus. Next base: position 74,018 of record JAWNNX010000282.1, read on the forward strand.
CGCCATTTTTTTAATAAAGATTTTGCACGTCGCGCTAACTGTTCATTTTTAGTTCTTCGACGAAGCTGATTTATGTACTTGGCCAATCTGGTGGCTTCCAATTGCTCTTTTGTGATCGTTGTACCTTCCAATGCACAGATGACTGTAAGAACTGCTTCCATATTAACGACCTATGGGTAATAAACAATTTTTAAAATAGTTTATAGAAATATTTCCTTTTTTATCGTAGCTTACATCATAGTTTTGATCAAGCGCCTGCGATAGGTTTGAGGTCAATTGTTGGATTTGGTTTTGGTTCATTTATGTCCAAGTATAACCAAACCCGCCAGATCCAAGGAACGGCAAATAAAAACTAAATTTCTTCTTAAGTATGCCAAGTCTGAACTCACATTAGCTATAAACAATCAAAATAAGTTTAAATAGTTATATTAGTAGTAATATTTAAAAAAAAAAACGCGTCTGGTCACGTTTTTTATTTCATAACAATACATGCATATATAAATAGCTTATTAAAATGTACACACTTATTTACATGTGAATCATTTATATACAATGCATATGTACACATTTTTGAAAGAAAATAGCTTTTAATATAAGTATCAGCACATAACGATGCGATCCTAGACTTTAGAATAAGTTATTCATAGAAAAAATTAATTAGCTATTACAAACATTCGCGAACTAATTTAGCATATTAGATTAACATGAATTCAATTTTCACATGCGTGCATTAATAAATTTACAAAACATAGCTGTAAACAGTCATATTATGAATGCATAGAATTTATACTTGTACGGATTTAATGCTGCATTTATAAGTTAATGTTAATATATCTGTATATATATATATATATATATATATATTATGCCTTTATATATATATTATGCCTTTATATATATATTATATATATATAGGCATACATACATACATCTACATATGCGATGCACACCCGATTAACTGCAATAATTAAAAAATACTTACTTTTCTTGAAGGATACGTTTTGTTTAGATGTTTTTGTGTTGTTGTACACACTTGTTGCGTTTTTGTTTTACAAAATCTCGTCTACAGAACAAATCTTTAATTATTTTTTGTTAATTCAACACAGTTCGCCATTTTCTGACATGGGGATGTGCAAACGCATGTCAAGATATCGCTCTTGTCAATAAATCGATTATAGATCGATATCTTTCAAAGCAGACATGTTAAGCATGTTATAAATATTTTCTTCAAATTGTATAAATTTAATTAAAAGTCTGAATAACCGTTTATTCACTTTTATTCTATAAAATTTGCAGAAATTTTTCTGCACTGTAAATGATTTTTATTAAACGAAATAAAACCCAACTGCATTAATAGTTAACATACTTGCGTTAACATTAACATTTTCAAACGACAATGAGTTAACATTCATTTTGTACGTTTTCTAACACTAACTAGCACCTACTCTATTCATATATGTATTTCCATATATATTAATAAATCGGTTTAATTTATGTTTTTGAAAATATTTTTGATGTTTTGTATTGAGGATTAATTTATCTACAAGACTGCATCATTCGTTTTTAAAGTTTAGAACAATTTATATTAATTTTAGGTTTGGTTTCTCAAAAATTGTGCTCACGCGAAGTAAGCTGTTAGCCACTGCATATCTAGCATACGAAAGCAGTGACATTTATTTGACACTTTTATATTCTGTTTAAAGTATTCACTTTGTCAATTTCACGGTATTTTAAAAGACAGGACTAGTTTTTTTATCTATGTACTTTAAATTTCTTCATTCATATTAAATTTTTCTCAAACTTTTCACATTTCCTTAAATCCTATATGAGCGCACAAAATTTGAGAAAGAGAACTTCACTGATTTTGTATTTACATTTATTTATTTATTCAATGGAAATATATGCAGACGATATCAAATCGCACTTGACAGAAAACAGATCTTTGTTTTTGTAAACTATTCTCAATTATAATTATTTATTTTGTTATTTTAGAAGATAGAAATGGTTAGTTTAATTTTTTTCAATATTGTGAATTAGCTGAAAAATTAAATGTGAATTTAATATAGGTATGTATGTATATTTGAAAATTTATTGCACTTTATTTTACAACTTATTCTAACCATACGCAAGTATGCGCATCTAATACAAGTATGTGTGTGTACGTGATTTTTTTTAAATTTGTATAAAGTAAACGTGTAGCTTACAAAAGATTATCCTTACTTATAACAAATATTTCATTATCTAAGGGACCAGATCCAGCAGCATTGTTAACTTGTAAAAGTTAAAGAATTGTAACTATTATGATTAATAAAACTAGGATAAATAAATCTATTATTTTCTTAACTAACTTCTTGTATATTTCTACTTAATTTATTTGACGGGGAAAGGACATTGAAGTAAAACAAAAATCACAAAATTTTATAATTCAGGCATGAAACAATTAATTTTTATTTAACATTTCTCAAGACATTTCAAAGAAGTCAAACGAAAAAATCATAAATTTTGAGCTCACGTTGTCTAAGGAATGTAAAATATATATGCAAAATGTTTCAGACGTCTTTAATATTTAAAATCCATATTGCACCCATTTTAATCATTCGACTGGAGCAACAACTTTGTAGCTTGTTGGCTCCCGATTCATTAGCCTGCAGCATTTCTTTCTGGCAAGGTTGAATTTTTCTATCTTTAACTAACTCTGCATCTGAGTCTGACTCTAAGCACAAGTATGAGTTAGTGAAACGCTTAGTAATTTACATGCTACTAGCAGATACTAGCTGAATGCTGGCAACTTTGACAGCAATACAGAAAATGTAACTTTTAATTAACGTTTTATAATTAATTGTGTTTCATTTTAATTCTAGCTTCCACACAGACCTCTGCATTATTAAGGTGCATGGAGGTGACATTGTATTGTTTATTTCTCTTTTCATTTAATCTCGTTGAATGCCCAGCTCCAGCTAGGCAATTTTTGCTAATTACAACCTGATTTTGAATTTTTAAATTTTGTGTGTGTGTGTGTGTGTGTGTGTGTGTGTGTGTGTGTGTGTGTGTGTGTGTGTGTGTGTGTGTGTGTGTGTGTGTGTGTGTGTGTGTGTGTGTGTGTGTGTGTGTGTGTGTGTGTGTGTGTGTGTGTGTGTGTGTGTGTGTGTGTGTGTGTGTGTGTAAAACGGACTGTGCCTTCAAAATACACATGTTCTCAGCTCTATACTTATTTCGTTTTACCATCAAGCAGCTATACGAGCATTTAACTTGAGAGGCAAAGGATAAATACTTATGCCTTCTTTCACATTATGTACGAAAGCGTCAACATCACTAAACAAATATATTACTTATTTGTTGGGCTGTAATCAAACAATACAACGTCAGAATGCAACCATTAAATATTGTGTACTTAACGATTTGCATGAAATTAGCAAATGTATTGATCGTTCATTGGGCTTTCAGTGGGCGGCTCCCTTGAATAGTTTCAAGGCAATAAATTCCTTTATAGTCCTTTAAGTTTAAAATTGTTAAATAAATAAAGTCACTCCATAGCGAAATTACACGTTTATCGTTTATCAATTATTTTTTCAATTCAAAGCAGACTACCCCACGCCGTGGTGTTGATGTTACTCTGGCATAGATATTCGCATAGGTATAATTTCGAACGCGTCCACCGTTATTTCTTTTGAGGTGAGAACAATTTTACGAGAACTTATGTTAAGCGTAAACAATTATAGTTTTAAAAATGATTGAGAGAAATGTGAAAGACCGGGGTAATGGTACCGGGCATAGTATAAAACTTTCTGTACATATATGCTCACATATAAATATATGCATTTATGTATATGTATATATATGTACTATTTTGTGCAATATTTAACAGTCTGTCTGCCCGACCCTCTACATGTAACTATTCATATTATTTGTAATTGCAACACAAACACATACATATGTATGAACACTGTAATTATTAATTTGGATGCATGTGGACTTATGTACATATTATCAAAATTACTAACTACCTATTAGTAAATACGTTTCTTTTGCTATGGCATTGGTGCATAAATGGCACAATTATCAGAGCGTTTTCTGCTCCAGCTGATAAAACATTTTCAGCGACTTAGAAATATTGTTTAAATTATGTATCTATATATTGTTGTCTGTTATATACATGTCCATATATCTAGATATAAATGTTCGTATATATATACCTATATGTCTATGCATCTGTGTGTCTGTGTATCAATGTATCTCTGTATCTCGGTATCTCTGAATCTATGTATCTATGTATCTATGTAACTATCTTTCTATGTTTCTATATATCTATATATCTATGTATCTATGTATCTATGTATCTATGTATCTATGTATCTATATATCTATGTATCTATGTATCTATGTAAATATGTATATGTGTATCTATGTATCTATGTTAATATGCATGTATATATCTATGTATCTATGTATATATGTATGCATGTATCTATGTATCTATGTACCTATTGTATGCATTTATGTATCTATGCATTTATATATCTGTGCATATATGTATATATGTTTGTATGTATGTATATCCTTATCTATGTAACTCTGTAACTCTGTAAATCTGTTTCTATGTAACTCTGCAACTCTGTGTCTATGTATCTATGTGTCTATATATCTATGTATCTATGGATCTATGTATCTATGTATCTATGTATCTATGTATCAATGTATCTATGTATCTATGTATCTATGTATCTATGTATCTGTGTATCTATGTATCTATGTATCCATGTATCTATGTAGATATATATCTATGTATCTATGTAGCTATATATCTATGTATCTATATATCTATGTATCTATGTATCTATGTATCTATGTATCTATGTATCTATGTATCTATGTATCTATGTATCTATGTATCTATGTATCTATGTATCTATGTATCTATTTATCTATGTATGTATCTATATATTTGTGTATTTATAAAGTGTAAAATATAATATAAGTTGTATGTGAACATGCATGTAATGGCACTTGAACTGAAACTTAATGCTCTAACACAGATTGTAAACTAGAATCCTGTATCTAAAGTATATACAATAAAAACTCCTTATAACGCTAACAATAATTTTGAAGAAATATTCATTGATCTCACACTCTAAGTATCTTATGTTTGGGCCACAGTTGTGTACTGAAGGATTAAAGGGTTCAATTAGAAAAGTAGATTTAAGAAAGAAGTAAGTAAAATGGGGAATGAAAGTTGAAAGTTGAAAGTTGAAAGTATACAGTAGCTTAATCATCAATTTCACGCAATGATGACATTTCCATATCCTCCGATGAGAAGCCTGATGGAGATAAGCTTTCGGGAGGATAATAATAGCTTCCACTAGTGCCAGGTATAACGCCAAGGGATGGCGGCGGTGTCTCACACTCGTCAGCATGAGCTGCAGCAACGGCTTGACTAATCTCCTGTAAATGGTAAGCGGCGGCAGCAGCTGCTGCTACTGCTTGCACTGCACTATCTTGTCGGTGACTATTGGAACAATCTACGGATGTGTTCGTTGTACCAGTACCTCCACCACTACCACTACCCCGACACCAGAGTTGGCGCATTTCCGCACGCCGGTTACGCATCAAAACCTTGTACTCCGATATGCGCATCTTTTTGCCATCGACGATGCAGGTGCGCTTCGGTCGTGGTCTATAACGATAGTCTGGATGTTGTTCCATATGTAGTTTAGAGAGACGCGACTGTTCTTCATAGTAGGGTTGCTTGTCTGCGTTAGACATAGCCTTCCAGCGAGCACCCAATATCTTTGATATATTTGAATTATGCATGTCCGGGCACGCCTTCAGTATCTTCCTACGCTCATCCTTGGCCCATACCATGAAGGCGTTCATAGGTCTCTTGATATGCGGCTTGCTGTGTACATGGCCATGTTTCTGAGATTGCGAAGATTGTGGTAGGGATGCGCCTATTTGACTATGTGACTGGCACTCGGGATCCAATACAGCTGACCTTTCTGAGCTGGTACCGCAACTATTAATGGAGTCACGGCTTAAGCGGGCTGCTCGATTGATGCCAACTCGCGGTACACTGGCTGACAAGTGTTGATTTGAATTGCACGGATCACTGCTACTGTTTGCGTTCCAAATTCGATCCTGAAATTATATTATATTATGTTACATTATTTCGCATTTTAATTTTTTGCATCAGTCAATACTTTTGATAAGAAAAGTTATTTAGAAACAATTTAACTTACGCGGGTTTGCAAGTAACTGGTCTCGACATCGCCAAAGATTGGTCCTGCCTGATGCTGATGTGTGGCGCTGGGTGCAGTAGCAGAAACGGGAGCAGAGCTGTGAATTATTTGTTGCCAATTTAATGGTGGACTAGACACTCGAGGGTTTACAGCATCACGGTGATCCTTAAGAGAGGTAATTGGAGATAAGCTAGGAGATCCTTTGGGCTTCGAAAGATTTAGGGGGGCATCCATTTCCGAATTTATCAATCCTGGTTTTATGGTTGTGCTGTTTGCCTGATCTGGTGAGCACGTGAAATTTAATGAGAGTTTGCTATCTTCATTACCGTGACTCAGACTCAGCGACGGGACAGCTGTGCAACCTGATGGTGAATCCGGCGGAGTGCTTGTAATATACCTTAAGACGGTGCTGTCATTCAGCGCTATCGGTGATTCGGGTCTTGAGGCTGTGCCATCCAAACAACCTTCTTCTCCAATGTCAACAGCTTTTACTGAAGATTCTGTTACCTTTGCAATATTTCCTGACCTCGTGGATGACAGGTTATTATTACTGTTACTATTGTTGTTATTATTTTTGTTGCTGCTGTTATTATTGTTTGTATTAGTTGCGGCCACTGCCGCCACAGCCAACGCTGCCTGAATGTGAGCCGCTGCAACCGCCGCTGATGGCCACAAAGGCTGCATTGGTAGCTTATGAGCGCTTGCGCTGGCGTTGGAATTGGAGTTGTTATTGGCATTGCCACCTGCACAGCTATTGGCATGGGTGTGAGTGAAGGTGTGCACGTGATGGCTGTGATTATGGCTGTGATTATGATTGTGATTATGGCCATAGAGCGACTGATGGTTCACATGACTTGGCAACATGTGCGTCATCTGCTGTGTAGTCGTGGGTGCCGGGGGCCGCATAAATGGAAGAAATGGCACCAAGTTACTTGGAACAGTCGATACCGTTTGGTGATGGTGGTGCTGTGGTTGTTGCTGCTGATGTTGATATTCATGCTGATGGATCGGAACCGCGAATCTTCCATTACCAAATTGTGCACTCAAATGCTGGTGCAAATCCTGTAGGCAGCTTTCTTGGTGCATCCGCTGAACGTTGTGTAGCTGCTCAATATCAGTCATACTTTCAAACTGTGCCTAGAATATATCAAAATATTCAATTTATTATTTTTAAGCAGTATATATAATCATATATATATATATATATATATATATATTTATATATGTAACACGATAAATCTATATACTATTGTAATCGCATCATTTAAACAAACTACACCAAAATCTTTGCCCTTTTATTTCTTTCCTACAATTTAGTTATGATCTTGGCATCCATTCTACTTCATTCATCATTCATTATTATTCATATTTCATTTATTACTACTTCAAAATATTACGGATCTCTTCTGGCCCGACTATACATGCACATATGTCGCACATATATCATATATATATATATATACATATAACATTTACATATGTTTTTTGTTTTACTGGATTTTTTTGCATAACGGGATACTGTTCCCGCTTTTGGGTTTCTTCTGAAACAAAAGGACGTTGGATCGCTGTACCGACAAAGCCAAAACAGTAAGTCAGTGAGTCTAAAGAGTCACACCTATTTTCTAAATATTACCATGCACTCACTCAAATCAGCTTAAGACGTAGCATTATCCTTTTAATATTGTTTTTTATTTTGTTATGTACAAGTACCGATGTCCCTCAAATCATGACTGGTTATTATTGTTAAAATGGTTAATTGAGATATCTACTGGAATATGCATACCTGTTGTACGTTGTCAAGTTATAGATTTTGGCCTTTAAACTTTACACTGTAATGTCACTTGAATGCACTAGTGAGGAGAAAGACATTTGTATTGCGCGGCCATACCGCCAGGATGCGATTTGTAGCATCATCGTCACCAAACACATTATCATATTGAATAATGGCAATAGATTGAGGCCCGCACAATACATATATATTTATTTAAACACAACGAACTCTCAAGCACACTGACATTACACATATGTACACATATCTATGTATATACATAACTGAAAGAGTCAATTGTGTCGTTACTGCGGAGACTTTGACTTGGAGCTCGCGTTTCTCTAAGCAGCACCTCGTGTGATTGGCTGAGACAAGTGCTGCTGGTGCTGCTGGTGCTGCTAGTGCTGCTGCTGCTGATGCCGTTTTTTTTTTCTTACGATGCCTATTATTAACTCTTATGTCTTGTATAGCACAACAATAAATGATTCGAAATGTAGTTAGAGGTGCCGCGATACACAGTGGTTGTTTCAAGCAGAGAACCAGAACATTTTATTGGTCCTCTTTTGTGTGTCCATAAAGACTACTACCTTCCCGTTTATACAGAGCTCCTACTTCGTGTTCGTGCTAATATTTACTGTTATCATCGACGCAGCGCAGACAACTGATGAGGTTGTATTACAAATACGATTTCTGTTCGTTCTAACCAAAAATCTTCTTAAACTATCATGCTCACTGCGCAGGTCTTTTACAATGCATTCAAATGTTTTTTAAATAAGCGACGTTTATTTTAACGTCACAATATAAAATATTGCCTCTTTCTTTACTTACACAATTTAAATGAAATTAATAATCCGTATAAATGTTTAATCGCACTTATTTAATATTTAATGTCTAAGAGAATAAAATCAAAACGAAAAGGCCGAAGAAGAGACAGGCGGGAGAGAGGAGAGAGAATATCGAGAGAGATTGCTCCCTTCAATAAAGAGAACTGAAATGCGCGCGACCTGTATAATGCGTTTTAACCTGATGGGCGTGCATTCAATTGTTTGTACGCGACTTCATTGCGCACACATTGTTAAGTGATGTTTGAGTAGTCTATCGTTCTCTTTTACACATCATATGGTTGGTGGAGAGTCGTGCCAAATATATTATATATCTATCTAGGTATGTATGTTTACAAAAAAACATACCGAAATACATACATACATACTTGCATGTGATATATGCGCAAATATAAATGTCGAGTCTGAGAAAAACGAAAGCATCATCGTTGTGTTTTGAAGGCAACACGAATAAAAACGACGACATCGATAAAGTCAACGCCAACGCTCATAGCAACGCCCACGCTGACGCCAACGCTAACATAAACGTCAACAACGAAGCCAACGCCAACGCCAACGCCAACGTCAACAGCAACGGCAACGGCAACGTAAACGAACAAAAGGCATTGTGTAATCCAATATAAGCAATACGAAGTTGAAGTAAAGTATAAAGCTCCTCCCATTATCGTACATCGGCGCAGGCAACCCCAAGTCTTCTGACAGAGGTGGGTATGCCTCGTTTGTCTCAGCCAATTGTTTCGTCAATTATTTGCCATTGTGTCCGCGCATTGCGTTTCGGTTGGCTGACAACAAGACAAGCTGAAACAAAAACATTCACATGAACAGGTACGAATACTACCTACATATATGTTGATATAGGATCCTTATACATACAGTATATGCATTGTATGTATATACATGTGTATAAATACATTACATTAATGTATGTGTGTAAGCATATATGTATATATAGTAATGTTACAATATCTATATGGATGAGTATTACAAGTATTACATCGACGTATCTGCTTCCTCGTATGCTTAAACATGGCTTGCAGTTTCTCTTCTTTTATATTAATTTTTGTTCTTATTAAAACCAACTGCAATCTCTGTTTTGGTAGCAGTAGCTGAATAACAGTTATTAGCTACCTCTCATATATATTACACATATATTAATGAGTGCTTTTCACAATTAAAAATATGTTTATTATTGAAGAACGTATGTTGTTGGGAACTAATATATATAATATAATATATAAAGCTTTAATTTGTTGAAGAACAATGTGTTCTAAGAATTTATTGACTTCATTCAAAGAAACCAACTGGATTATGTTTAACAGTTAAATTCAACACACTTTGGAGGGCCCTTAATTCACCTCTCCAGTTCCGGATATTGTTGGGTGTCATTCATAATTATTTGTAGACTAGATAAATCATGGACTATTGCTTGAGACCATCTCGGCACGGCCTGCTTTCCGTTGCGGTATTTCCGCCCCATGAGCATTTTTAATTATACAGCTACCAAGAATAGTAGTAACGCCCCCTAGGCGACTCAGAGTATTAATATCAGATCGGATAATAATAGTTATAAGTCAAGGTACAATGCAGGAGATACTTTAAAGTTAGGCTCAGTAAGCCTTAATATACACATAGTGCCAGTACATTTATATGAAAAGCTCGGAAGTTCGGAAGTTCAAAAGTTGTTGCTACAAAAGGAATAAGTTAGTATTGAAATCTAACAGTTTATCCATTTATAATATATATTTTAATATAAGTGACACACTTTTTGAAGAGAAAGTTACTTAACTGACGTGAAAATTATATTATGCACTCGCGGAAAATCGCAGTTTGTTGAAAGTTATTTGTTTCCAGGTGCTTAAAACTAGAGAAAATATATTTCCTTGCAATCGGGGTTGTTTTCCACTGATATTTTCATTAATTATCATTCAGAAGCTCCCTGCGCAATGCTTCATTACTGTATTGATCAATCTAACTAATCGTTTAGAAGTTGTGATGGAGCTTAATGTAATATTATTTTGTTTATTTATTTTATTTGGGTAATTCTGTTATGTTGGCTTTGGCAGTGGCACTAACACCAACAGGAGAAGCAACAACACTGTTAGGTAGTGGTAGTGTGTGTGTGTGTGTGTGTGTGTGTGCTGGTATGGTGTTGCAGATGCTGTACTGTGAGCCCCGCGAGTGCGAACAGAATTGCGATTTGGAGTGGGAAATAAGACCAAAAAGATCAAAGGACAATTTCCTGATTGTTTTATTTCGTTATTTTATTTTGTTTGCCTTACATTGGGCTCTGTTGTGATTGTTGTTGGTTTTTGGTCGTGTGTTATCTTTGCTTATTTATACTTCTTCGTTTACTTTGTCAGCGTGTCTAGCCCATCATCCCACCATCCCGCACCACCCCTCCGCTCAACAAACCTTTCAAACCCCCCCCCCCCCCCCCACCCCCTCCCTTCAACCCACTACCGGTCAGACTTGAATTTTATATATTTGCTTTTATCTGCTTTGCTTGTTTATTGGTATGTTTGTATTCATTATTAAATCGTTCCTCAATTGTGTATTTGTATATTTTTTGCGCTCTTCCTTCCTTCGCTCTTAATTTGCTTCATTATTCTAATGGAGTTTCGCCACAAGGATCTGCAGTCGCTTCGGAAGTAGCCTTGAGTTGATTTTTTACCAATTGTCGCTATATATGATAATAATATTATTAATTATATCCCATACATATCCCAGCAGCTATCGCATTAGAATTAGTATAGGATCGTCCTTAGGTATCAAGCCAGAACTTGCATTGACTTTTTAATACATTTCATACGTTTTGTACATTTTATACATCTTATGCATCCGATAGCCTCAGAAGGACCCACAATAACAACGGTCGTAGAAGAAAGAACACCTCATTAACGCAATGAAATGCGACACAATGACAGAATCTGAAGTGGACATTCAGATGTTGTGGGTGGGGGGATTCGAGTCACAAACAAGACAACCCAACGCCTTTGTTGTGGTACTGTTTTTGTTGTCTGGCGCAGCTGCCGGCTAGCGATATGATAAAGAGCCTCAGTGAATCCGCAGATGTTAATGGCACTAGAGACTTTCATTTCATATTCATTGACGAATCCCAGCAGTGCGGATGATGTAAGTCTGGCAATGGTGGCAACCGTAGGCTGTGGAATAAAATGAGAGCTCTAGCTGTAAATTGCTCCCCAATGTTTCTCATTCCCATTGTACACTCGCACAATAAAAGAAGCTCAGCCTCATTCCAAGCGGAATGACTGTAACGCTTCTTCCTCTTCTTTGGTGAGTGCAAGCACTTCTCCGGTGGCAAAGGCACAGTAGAAATCAGACATCCGCTATAAGGAACATTCTAAAATGCATTTTATTTGCATGTGTCAATCTACCCAAATCACATATATAAACACACCCACACATATATATAAATAAGTATACTTAAATTATTATATATCATTATATTTTTATTCATAAGTATTTATATGATTTTATATAAATGTATCCTTCATTTAATAAACTTTATTTGTTTTGAAGTCGGAAAGGGCAAGTAGTGATTTTATTATGTTGATCTTGATATACATATACTCTCCATATATTTACATCGCTTATTGGTCTACACGTCATCTTCATATATTAAAATTGTTAATGGCTTCAAGCTCTACGAACGCTGAGCCTTAATACGTCATACCCAGTGCTCTCTGTAGGTACACCTGTATACACCTTATACGATACCGTTAGGGTGTAATCATGTAGCACTGTCATATAACATTTTTTGTTGAACACTTATATATATATACACACACACACACACACACATGCACGCATACATTCCTGCACTGTATATTTTATACAAACATCTGTGTTCAAAGTGTATCTATTTAGCTGCCTTTCCCTTTTTTTCATTGATACTCTTTGCGTGTAAACCTTCAACCTTCAACTTTCAACCTTAAACCTTCATCCTTTGCCCCTCAGTACTACACACTCTCTGTAAAATATAAAACATATGCACCATATATTCAGCCTTTTGAAATCATGTTGTGAATCAGCCCAAACGCAGTCACAACAACCGCCACATCCACATCCTAAGCCCAAGGGTCTGGCGACACAGCGAAGAAGATGCCCTTTTAAGGACCTAAGTGTCGGCCATCGCGCTGGCTACAATTTTCTTTTTATTATATTATTCCTGAAGCGCCGTACTGTTTGGGCGTGAGAATTTGGAAAGAGCTACATAAATAACATATCATATACCACACATATCATATACACCCATTTACTTTGAAAATACTCTAGAAGCAAATTTGAGCAGTTCAACGGAAAAGTACTACATCCTCATCGGTCATTTGTGTCATATGTGTTAATAGGGCCATGCCATTAAATGCACTACCATTGCAAACATTTCATAACATAATATCTACTCGCGGTCCAATTAACAATATTGTCCATTTTTTCCAGTCATTTGTATTAAATTAGCCCTTTTTTCAAAGAATTAAATCAGAGTATATTTGTAATTAACCCCTCCCGGCAACCCAAGGAAACCCCCTACGCACGGGTACCTCAGCTCAATTCCTGAAAGCAATAATCTGTGGGTCGTCGAATCGACATATTGTTACCTGTCATGATGTTGTCAGTCCGTCAAGGGAGGCTCTAGAATGAGAAGGACTTGTGCGACTTGCGACTTGCGACTTCACACGACTACTCGAATACGCACACGCCCATGTGTAAATGCACTGTTGGGATGTACGTTTAATATGGCATAGAACGATTTGTAAGTGAAGAAAATACAAGTAGATCTACAGACATCTTTTGTACGTATAAACATCACATGTACTACACATGCATATGAATTAGACACTCGGATTAAGGCTAAGTTATTTTATGTTACAGTGTGTGGTCGTGTGCAGAGAGTGTGAGAGTTTTGGTGCTGGGAATTGGGTGGTTGGGCTGGGACTGGCTATCATTATGAAGTTGTCAGTGTCATGAAATTGGCAACCGCAAGATTTTGGTCCGTGCATGCCATTAAAATTCATTGGCACGCCCGGCTGAACGCGACTGCTACCTAAGCGAAATCGGATAAGGAATTGATGAAGAAATACCGACCCTGAGCAGAGCAGCAGCTAAGCTAACAGTGCTACAGCTGACGCATTCGCTCTGTCGGCTTAAGAAGCTGGAACAGAAGGAGAAGCTAAAGTTTTTGTTCTTCGATTCCCAATTGGCCATCTCTAATGCCAACGACACCGTCACAGTTACCATCACTGTCATCATCTGCGCCACAAACACTTTTGTCAGGCTGTCGCCTGAAGCGGCAACGATACGTCTTATGTAACAACTATTCCCATGGAAGCAGCAACGGTTCGCGGTACACAATACACGATACACGGTACTCGGTACTCGGTACTTGGTACTTGGTACTTGGTCCTTCTTATACTAGGTATCTGGGTACTGCGAGGTCTGTGGCTTTAATGTGGATACAAATTTCACCGATGACACGCTGTGTCATCGCCCCATTGACATTTTTAAAGGCAACGCCGTGGGTGGTGCGGTAGCACATTAGCCCGGCCGTTGGTTGTTGTTGATAAGGTAGCATAAGACTAGGTCGGCCAACACCAGCGAAAGTTGACGAACGCGATATGGAGATGGAGTTGCTTGTTGTCAGGTTGTATCGTGGCATGACATCTCCTGTCTTGTTGTTTCGTTTTGTATCGTGTCCTGTCGTGTCGCGTCGTCTGATCGTTAAAAGGTTTTTTTTCAAAGAATATCAATCAATTTTCGTCATTCTTACTGTTCTTCAAGTTGTTCCTTTCTCAGTACCCCTGTGGATTTCGAAATCAATTATTGTGTAGCTATTAATTTATTTTTTCTTTTTTCTGCAGTTGAAAAATCAATTAATATTCTATTTGCACGAAGTCTATGTTTAGACACTCTTTAAAAACTTCATGCGCAGATAATTTTCTGGCTCTGATACCTATGGAAGGGAGTCCCTCAATAGCTTATCAAAAGGAGTATTAAAACAACTGACTAAAATAAGTAAGAGCTCAGAGATTTTTTTTGAATATAGATGAGGGAGCCGAATCCTGCTTGCGGTAGGATTAAATTGTATTGTCCTTTTGGTAACAGCTCGGCTTCCTCCCTCATGAGTTCGGGCACGAGCCCGTATTCAATACTCCCAACCTTCCACTCCCATTCCAACGGCAAGTGGAACAAAACAAAATATATCATTTGAATGATATAATAAAACGTAATGTAAAACTGATTATTCTGTTTTTCATTTTCATTGAAACTCAAAAGGCCGTGAAATTCAAATGAGTTCAACTCAATTATAATAATAAACTGCTCGTTTTCTGTTGTCCTGTCCTTTATGTTTTTTCGCATTCTGTTTTCTGTTATCCGCTCTTTCCTCTCTCTTTTCTCTTTTCACATTTCTCTTTTCCTTTTTCTGGTTTACAGTTTCTTTTTTGTGTATTATGCTGCTATGTCAGTGGTGTTGGTCCCACCTTCCGTTTGCTGACGTTTCTTGCCCAATTCCCTATTTGCTACTTACGGCGTAAAACACGTCTATGTGGAAATAAAAAGGAACACAAATCTTTAATTATTGACATTTTGTAGAAGGACTTCAAAGCATTATTTGATCCCTTGAAATGAACATTCGAAACACGCTCACATGTTTTACATAGAAATAAACGTCCTAAGCTAATATTCGGCTATTCATTGAAATTATTAATTTATATATATATATATATATATATATATATATATTATTTGAAAACCAATGATATAGGTGTTTGATTGGAACGATCGGATATATGCGAGTAGGTGCTCAAGCCAAACTGACTTGTATTTTGTATTGCAATGGAATATGAATTCTTTTTGGGCCCGCTGCACGTGTCGGCAATTGAGAAGAGAAGATTTTTAGAAAGGAACAGGAGGGCGAAGGTCGAAAGGACGAAAGGATTCTACGAATGTAAAGCCTTCCTACTCAGGGGATGGAATATAACAATGTGACCGACAAGGCTACAAAGCCATTGATTTACTCGACATCGACGTCGTTTTTATTCTAATTAAAACGCCCACTCCGTGAGCTCCTCATCGACATGGAATCGGTGTGTACGCCTGGGCATAGGCCCACCCATTGTGTGGACAATGTCAAGTGCAAAAGTGCCAAGCAAATGTCGCGTCGTGACATGTGAAGTCAACGCTAAGAGCTGTTACCAGTAAAAGATTATGTATGCCCGGGTCGCACTCTCGCACTCCCAGCCTCTCAGCTTCGCAGTTTCTCGGCTTTGGATTCAGTGTTGAACCCGGTCCGCATCAGGACTCACACTTGGGACCGCCTAGTGCGCAAAAGGTAATTGTTTTTCTTTCTTTTCAAACATCTTTTTGCTCCCGTTTCCCCAATCGACCCCACTGCATTCTGCATCCTGTGTTCGCGGCGTCAAAGTCAATTCAATTAGAACTTATTTTACGTTCCCACCAATCCTAAAACGGTGACGGGCGGGCGGTGACGGTGACGGTGACGGTGACGGTGACGGTGACGGTGACGGTGACGGTGACGGTGACGGTGACGGTGACGGTGACGGTGACGGTGACGGTGACGGTGACGGTGACGGTGACGGTGACGGTGACGGTGACGGTGACGGTGACGGTGACGGTGACGGTGACGGTGACGGTGACGGTGACGGTGACGGTGACGGTGACGGTGACGGTGACGGTGACGGTGACGGTGACGGTGACGGTGACGGTGACGGTTACGGCGACGGTAACAGTAACGAAACACGCATGATAATTCCTCGTGTTGGAAGTGACCGTTTCTCAAAAGGTAACTGCATTTGTCCTAAGCGCGGGGTGAAGCCATACTCCCGGTCAGGAAATGTATACATAAATTGGGGAAATTGAAATTTCAATTGAAATTTCTGATTTTAATTGTGTGTTTTGGATGTAGGATGTTCGATGTGAATGTTGCATGTTGGATGTTGGATGTTCGATGTTGAATATTGAATGTTGCTGTAGACTAAGTGGTCTGAGCGCCGACTGATTAAATATATTTTGGTAGTTTGTGCGGAAAAAAGGAGAACATTTTAAAGGTAAAACATAATTTCACCTTTCGTCAATTTGTCCGCTTTCGTCCATCCCTCGATCAGCATTTGTTTCGATGTCAATCGAACAACAAGGATAACTACAGTTCCTTGCCCTTTGGGTCACCCACCGAGCGGAACGCAAGTGGAGAGAAAATAATGCAGAGACTTAAGCTTTTCATTTATAACATGCGAAAACAATGAAGACTCTAATGATGGGAAAACAGTCCACATACAACAGCCCCGTCCCCACTCCCGTCTTCATTTCCCCAGTCCGGTCAAAGAAAAATGATTAAATCTGGAACAACAATGAACGGAATAGAATTCAAATTAGAGGCTCATTGTCGTGTTTTGTTGCCAAAGTAGCGCCAATGGCATTGCCAGTGTCAGAGCTTCGAGCTACTAGCTAGCTTTTATCCTCACAGACAATAGGAGCACAAATGATGGTAACATCCCTCGTGCAGAGTCCTTGATTTGTCTTGTCGACATCAATGGGTATATATCCAACAACCCTGTGTGTGTGTGTGTGTGTGTGTGTGTGTGTGTGTGATTACACACCTTCATATATGTATATATGTATTTATATGGGTATATGTATATACACAAAAACAAGTATGTGTATTTAGTATACTTATAAGTACATACATATATACAAATGCTACTGCTTTGTACTACCAATGATATGGATAGTAACGATTATCCATTGACATCATCAATCTTCATCCATTACCAACGGCACAACAATAAATGCCTAATAATTTAAACTTGGGACAATTTTGCGAGCATGGCGCGAGCGGAGGGTAAAAAGTTTCTAGCAGAGAGAAGTCAGAGGGTATTGATTGGAACTGCAAGTGGGCATATGGGTCTCCCGGAGACAATGACTCTGCAGCCAGCCCCATTGGGACGAAGGCTACAACAGGTGCTGCACTGGAAAACTTCCCAGCCGTGTGAAATGCGCCTGTGACGAAGAGACGTGATGTCAAAATTAATTGTCCGTGAACTGCTACTATTTTCGGCAATAATCCGTGAATTGGGCACTTATAATCCACATCTTTAAATTGTAATCTGTCACTGTAACATGTCGGGAAAGGCGAGGCGTGGGCTCGGCCCTGTTTCCAAATACTCAAACTACAAATATTTCAAAAAACGAAAAAGAAAAACTTTGTGCCATTGGAAAATCTAATGACGTTGCCGATCTCCAATTTGATTTCCATGTGCGTGAGAATGTCAGAATAATGTGACTATAAATATTGTTCATGTCTAAATATAACATTTATGATTTCCCTCAGAAATAATTTATAAAATTTTTATATCTTCGACAAAATACACAAAATCTTTTGAAAAAAAAAACAGAACGAAAATAACCAAAGAGACTCCGAGCTTCCTCTCAGAGACAAGCATACAAAATTTAGCCTACTCTTTCAAACTGCTTGGAATCATGAAGCGGAATAGTAACTATCTAAACGAAACTATGTAATGCCCAAACTAACTTACTACTCGCAGTCGATTGCCGCCGTTCTCCGTTAGCTCCACCCATTCCATCGGCCACATATTTACCGCCTTCTTTTGAGGCCATTGGGAACTCAATCGAACGCAAAATACAATCGATGCATCTCAACGTACAGTCCGCACACAAACACACACTTTTACTATGTCGGTATTACCGTTACTCTCTGTGTGGACGCATACAGTGCGCTTAAAGGAAAATGTCTTACTGTCAAACCAATTTCCAGCCTATTTGCGGTTGTATGTTTGTACACATGCACACATGCACACATATACACATACGCACATATGCACATACGCACATACACACATACATTTATAAGTGTATCAGCCATATTCAGGAACGAGTGTGTGTGTTCCCGGGAAACATGGGCATCCCGCCATTTATTTACAAGTTTAGGAGTCATTAGACACGCAAAGACATCAGACTCCAAAATCACCAGAATGCATCTCAATGGTTCGAATTCTAACATTGACAGCCCATCAAAATTAAAGGTAATTAGGGCCATTTCTGACTCTGATGGCAGTTGACCGTCCAGGTCCGAGCTGGCGCCGGCGCCGGCGCCGGAAGTGGTTTTCGGCACAGCTTTGGCCAAATAACCAGCCATTTGACCATAACTAGTTGTTTGACATTTACAACTCGGACATTGGACGTGCTAATCTTCTGCGATGAAGTTATCAAAACTTTTCCTATTCCAATTGCACGTAATTATGTTAACCTGCCATACTTCCTTCTCCATGTTGGTCAGGACTTATGCTCTCTATGAAATATAAGCTCTTGAAACCTCACGCTATTATCCATGGCTTTAAAAGCCATTCGGTCATAATTGCAACTATGTAGGTCGCTCGTAAGGAACGTGCGAGCACTCCATCAGACTGACAAGTGGCATCTTGAAAGATTAACATGTGGTAACTGTATAACCTACACACCCTTAAACGAACGGACTTTCAGTGCAAGCGATCCTTCTACCCAGGCAATGTATATGTTCCACAAATTCATATTCGTATACACTCATGTTGTACTCACATACTTTGCTTGCCTTTGGAGGCTTCAAGCCTCGGCGCAATGCATACACACGTCTAGTTACCCATATTTTCTCCCAGTGCATTTCTCATAACAATACATAACACTGGTCCATCCCATCACTGCACTGCAAGTACCACCAGCCCCTCCTTAAGCCAAGGACAATAGAATATAGTGAGTTCTCTTCGGAAAAGGTCGGTAAAGGTAAAGGCACGTCACTGCACAGTCAGTACAGGCAGTACAGTCAGTACAGTCAGTACAGTCAGTACAGTCAGTACAGTCAGTACAGTCAGTACAGTCAGTACAGTCAGTACAGTCAGAAGGTCGTGTTATGGGATGGTTAAATTAAAAATGAAGAGCCTCGGACTTCACTTCTTGAAACGGATCTGCGAAAGTGCGTTTCTTCCACGATGGCTGATAGCTAAGTTTCCAAGATTGATGAAAGCCATAAACTTGGAAGAGAACGGGGTAGAGAAATGGATGTGTGTTGAGAGATTGCGTAATGATGTTTTTGAATATGCGATTGGGTTATACCTTATGATTGTCTGTCTCTCTGCTGCATTGCTATTATTGAGAGCATCTTTTGTTAAAAGCACTAGGCAATAATATAAAAATGCTACTTAACAGATGATCCAAAACACTTTTACTACTCAACGCCGAAGGGCCGAAGTGCCGAAGTACCAGGGTGCCGAAGTGTCTTAATGCGTTACTAAGCGCAGCTTTTTTTGATCGACATCAATCAATACCTTCGATAATCCACGATGCTTTGCCTTGGCAAGACTCCGGATGGAACTGACTCTTCCCTAGAAATAAATAAATAATACTTCTGATGGCTTTTCCATGCGATTCAATGGGGAGCAGCTGCTTCAGAATTGCATCTTGTTGTCAATGCTCTGTGCGCTGTGTTCTCTGAACTCAGTCAGAACTCTTGACAGTTTCTAATTATATAATGTCAAATATACATATACATATATATATATATATATATCTCGAGTTATATTAAATGCACATAAGTGAAGTATTTTAGCCATGAATTGTATTTGATGCGATATCTCTTAAGCTGAGTTTGACATATATCTACAAAGGAGTAATAAATATCATTTTTAATGAAGCCTTTGCTACCTCTGCATTCCCGATACTTGACTATTTTTATAGAAAATGGACCTGTATTCCCAAATTCCGTCATCACATAATTGATCACCCATGTAGGTTCAACATAAATATATATATACATATATATACATATATATATATATATATATATATATATATATATATAGAGAGAGAGAGAGAGATAGAGACACAGAGAGACACACAGACAATGAACATTTTAAAAAGATATTTATGAATTTTATGACATTTATGGATGTGTTCAACATTTCCCCGATTTCATGCGTATAAAATATGAACCAGTTGATCAATTTATATGAGATATGTTTAGCCAGTTGTGGAGCCGCCCACCACCATGACACCATGGCTTTAGGATCGTAACATCCGAAAGAACGAATAATACATTTTTCTTATACACATACAAGAGTGTGTGGAGTCCTAAGTATTCTTACCAACGAAAAGCAGGCATATATAACTTAATGATATACACGTTGTCGCTGTGTGCTTTGGCAATCCCTTGCATGTGTGAGTGCGTGCTTTAAGATGTATTAGAACACCTTTTTGGAGCCCAATTTGAAGTGTTCAAATTGAATCGGAAATATGGACTTTTCGTTTTAATTTATTGAAAAGCATCACTCAGTTGACTTCCAGGTCCAATCTGGTCCAATTTCAAGACAGAGACGGTGCAGCTCTCAAAATTGAAGAAACTCGTTTTGAGAATAGATCAGTATTTCCTCTGTGAAATAATCTAAACAAACCACGTCGTTAGCCTCATGTTGTTGCTCAACTCTTGGTTTTAATGCGACATTGCCTTCGCCAACGTCATTATGATCGTCTTCCATTTCAATTTCTGTTTTCATTCATAAATTTTGCATTCCAAATATAGAATCCCCACGCCTGGAACGCACTGTGATTTGGTGTACTCGTAGCTCCCGATTCTAATGCTAATTTTGTTTCCGTGCTCCTACTCGTTCGTACTCAGGTTCCCGTCTCGTTCCCGTTTCCGTCCCCGATCCCATTCCCATTCCCATTCCCGTTCTTGTTCTCGTTCCCATTCCCATTCCCGTTTCCTTTCTCGTTCCTGTTTAATATCCCTATGCCAAAAGTTGCCCTGCATTCAACGTTGTCATCTCGAGGCAGCGGCCTGCCAAGGCAAGGTTAGCACAATTTGATTAATATAAAAATATTTGCAGGCAACATTTTTTAATGCATTTCCGGTGTGATTTGAAATTACATATAGACGAGAAAATTTCCTTTACTACGTGTGTCCATAAGTGTGTGTGTGTGTGTGTATGTATGTATACATTATGGTGTAAGTGAGCAGAGAGTAAGAGTTTTAAATTTATAAGCACATATGTATTTGGCGATAGATAGCCGAGTGTTTCTATATTCGTAGTCAAATCTTAAGGGGATTGTTTATATGAATGTGTAATTAGGTACACTAGGGGCACAAGCTCCTATACCTATAATTGTGAAGTGAAAGAAAACAAACACAAACTATGCATATCATCAAATTTCTTTAATAATTTATTTTATTGAAGCAACTCACATTGCAACTCACACATTGCAACTCACATTGCAACTCACTTCAATTAAATAAATTCAGTTCATTGAGTAATTCTCATTGTGCTGCATAAGTGTTTGAGTATGACATGTTTTTCGGGAGAGATCTACTCCTGGATTCAATAATAGATCAAATCAACCAGCTCACAGCTGCTACCGGGTATAACAGAAGGCTGAAAACACATAAAAATAAACTGGCTAGGATAGGCTAGGATAAATCAATACACAGTCAGACTCCAGTAATGACTCTGTAACGGGATAAATGGACCTAATATTGTTTAATTTATAAGTGCCTATTGCAAAGTCAGTGACTTAATTTCAAAATACTCATTAAACGTATGTAAAGAAAATAGATTTAAATTTTTAGTTCATACATAAACAAACATCACACATAAGCCACAAAAAAAAACACATATACTCTATTTATTACACACACACAAGCACATTTTTAGTGCCCGTGGGTGCAAGAAGCAGGAAAGCAGGAAAGGATTCAACGAGTGAGACAGAACATGTATTCGATTTTCATTGGTAGACGCGAATGCCTTCAGTAACCTACAGTCACCTATACAGGTGCAAGTATCAAGTGTGCACGTGCTGACACAAAGTGTCATGGTGTTGGTCAGACTTAGAAGAGCACACCATTCCATTGTACATACGTATGTGTACGCTTATGCTCAAAAGCAGACGCATTCATTCACAAGCCATTCATCAATAGAGAACAAGATGCTGGGAAACACATACACATAAATCCACCAAAGTACCTCAGCTTAAATGGTCGTCGGCCCAATTTAATCAACAGTTTGTAGCCAAAAATATATAAATATATAGTTAAAATGTTCAGGTTTTCTTTGTGCCCTAACATATATATTACATACATAATATAAACACTTAGAAAATCGTGGCTTCTTCTGTTAAGGTACACTACGAGTCTATAAATGATTCACTCACATTGTGATGGTGGTCGATCCAAAATCAGCCATCAGACAAGTTGCCGTTGCATCTCACTTCACGACAAACATGATTGACTCGAACTCGGACTCGAATTTCTGGATGGCGTAAAGGATTTTTTATATTTTCGAGGCATTCAAAAAGTACTAAAAACTATCAATATTTGAGCTTTAATGTTTATATTTTCATTTTGTTAATCTTAACTAAATTTACCCCAATATAAAGTAAGATTGTTCTATTAACTAATATTAATATGATCGAGTAAAGAAATGCATCTTCAACCGGTTTGTAGCACTTGCCACAGAGCTTGAATCGCCGTGACGCTAAGTTCATATGTGTTAATGGGTTTCAAATGAGATCTTTTGAGCTACTTAGAATTCCGATTGTATCTAACTAACACCATCACTTGCGGCGGCAATCAGGCAGTTGTCTGTTTCCGATGCGCTCAGCAATGCTGAATAACTGAACAACCCCCTTCGGGCATTAACGTCAATATGAGCCCAACGCAAAACCCGCCCTACTGTAACTCCCATACCACCCAGGTCACTGGCAATAGGAAATGCAGATTTTGTTAGGCACTCATTAAACAATTTTAGAACTTTATGCTCGACGTATATACCAGATAAACATCACATTAGCGTGATTTCAAGCAGATTAGTCTGGGTACACACAAAGTTGCGAACTCATCAGCCTTGGAACTGCTACCTCATTTTTGCTTTAGCTCACAGATTGGGTTGATTTTCAACGAGCGAGCAAAAAATTACAATAAGCGATGACTGAATGAAAAGTAGATCTAAGATACAGTGTTAAACAGTGGCAGTGGCAGGGGGGATTAGCAGACCAAAGGAAAGTAAAGCATTTATAATGGCCTTATTATTCTTTTGGGAAAAAAATACAGAGCACAGAACACAGAATGCACAGGACACAGGACAGAGGACAGAGGACAGTAAGTTTTTGTTAGTGAACTGAGAGGAACACGCAAATTTACTATTGAGGGGGGAAACATATTATAATATATAAATTACACATTCACATTCGATTAATGTAAACTTAAGCAATGATTTATCATGAAGTAAAATTTCGATATACAGATTTGGCTTATAAAGAAGCTCCTATTGCCACCTCAAATAAATTATTAAATTACAGGGCCCAAAGACGTACAAAGTGATCTTCAAATGTTTGTCGTCTAGTTTAGAAAATTTTAGGTTTAAGAATCCGAAAGCTACACAGCTTTTGGGATCAAATGAAATCGCTTGCGAATGGAAGAAGCTCGCCGTCGGTCGTTGGAAACTCAAAGCAGAGCTTCGAAACACACACAGAAGCACACAAAGTAAAGAGTGGGAGCAAAGAAAGGAAAAAAATTGTAAAAGCAGAGTGGAAAGCTCATTGTTCAGGACTTGAAAAACGTGAAAAACAGAAAACAGAACAGAAAGCTTATTGTTCAGGACTTGAATGGCAAACGTACCACAAAAGCGATTCAAAAGAAATTTAAGCATGACACAAAAAAACAACACTGAAAGGAAATTCGCAGGAGAAAAATGGAATAGTATGCTTCCAAAGACCTAACATAGAAGACACATCTATATATACACATATATATATATATATAGATATGTATATATGTATATATATATACATATACATGTATGCATATATACTCAGAAGTACATGCATTTATACACACAGTTATATCTATGCACAAAAGAAAATAAAGGAAAGCTGCATAATACAACTTTGTGTTGGCACAAAGCCAGCGAAACCAGCAAAATGAATGTAATGAATAAAAAACAGAGAATGAAATATGTAATAAAAGGCGGATAAGAAAAGCACATCCGTATATAAATGCATCACGTACACGCACACACTCATATACTCACGCACACACGCACACACAGTGTACACAGAGTACACCGAGTTACTATTCGAGTACATTTGTCATCCATTATTATGCATGGAAAGCTTTATTGTATGGTGTGGTGTGTATACATATATACGTTATAGGTGTGGTATTAGGTGTGTGTGTGTGTGTGTGTGTGTGTGTGTAGGCTATACAAAATGGTACAAGCTAGAGTGCTAAGTTTCAGCTTCCTGTACAGTTATTTGCTTTGTTTTGGCGAGATTTTGTATTTTCATTTGGAATCACGAATGTGGGAGACGTGCCCTTTGAACTTTGTTATGAAAGCTGACTTAAGGGATCCTGTTCGCAGAAATTAAATGAGTTCCTTGTTACGCAAGGTGTTTACTTTTGACGGACTCCTATCATTTATCCTGTTTAATCAATATGTATTCGATATATTCATTTTTGGAGTATATTTATATTTCATTTCAAAAACCAATTGCCAAGTCTTATTTATTTAATTATGTTTCAACTTACAACAACAAGAGCCTTTTAAATGTATTATCCTTTGAAAATACCCCTTAAAAAAGAGGCTTAATTTAGTTAGGTAGAATATCATCCTTGGGAAACATTTCTTAAAACATTTTAAAACTCTTACATAACTGAGAAACCGTTAAGAGACCCATCAAATAAAAAAGGATATTTGAATTTTATTGTTTAACAGGAGAAGAAACAATTTCAAATCTGATAACAGAAAATCCACTGTTTACGTGACTGGGCAAAGGAAATATGTATGCAAATTTGAAAATTGTCACCTGAAAACAGAACGTGCACTTAAGGAGGTTTTTAAAAATTTTAAAGGATGACTGATGCGTGACTTTCAGGCTCTGCGTTGCGTTGCAATGAGGCTCTTGTATCTAAATGCAAATTTTAATGTACGTTGAAAAACCAAAATTAGCCAGAATTCAATTTCATTTACATATTATCCTTTATGGGGAAAGTTGTACGGAAAGCTTTGTTACCCATTCCCATTCCCAACCCCCACTCACCATGCACCACTCCCAGCCGCCAGCCGCCAGCCTCCAATCCCAATCACCAACTCTCAACTCCCAGTGAATAAATAATAAAAAATACCCATTTGCCTTTTTATTCTTTATTCTTGCAAAAGTTTCGGTTGTACAGTCCTAATTAAGGGTCGTTGAGGATAATAACCTGATGACCCTTGAAGTTCCCTTTGTCGGTGTAGTTTGGGAGTCACTCAGTTTACCTACCAGCTCTAACTTCTATTCATAGTAAATCTTAAGCTTTTGGGCTGACTTTAAGGATAATGCGTGTAACAATTAAAGACATACTTATTTACCTGGCTGATCAATCTACTTCGAATAAGTTGTAGATGACACAGAAGATCAGAGACGGAAAAATCCCTTTCCTGTGACTCCTTGAAATTATCTTCAGACGTAAGTGCCAATTGGTCTCTGGAAAAGACAGTGGAAAACGACTCTTAAGTTTTGAATTTATAAACATTATTTTTAAATGCACACTTCACATATCCTATTTAAATATTTCATATCATTCATTAGCATATCAACTCTTTATAATTACGCCGAAGATTCCTTAGTCCTTCTACATCTGTAGCCGACAAATCAAAAATACTCCAATTACAAGACTCAACTTCCCATATTTGGACGACAAATACGCCTGACGTTGGGCAAGTGCACAGTGGGCAGAATGTAGAAAAGAGCGGCAAAGAATCGCAAAGATTTTATTTACAATAGGAAATTTTAGTGAAATCAATAAGGCATGTCCTTGCCGCGGCAACGACGAAGCAGCTTGCATCACTTTTTAATGCCTAGTTTGTGCTTTTAGATTGCCGGTAAATAATTAAACACCAACAACGGAAATGGAGAGTATCTCTATCTATACCGCTATATCTATGTCTATCTCTATCTCTATCTCTATTCTTCTTTACTCATAAATATTTGATAACTTACAGTGGCCCCAGGATTGGGCAGTTTTCCGAAATGATTTGCTTTTCGAACTTCTCAGGTGTTGCGGGTGTCACTAACAAATCCCTTCTCATCTCGCGTACAGACTGCTCGCTGGCAAGCGATTGTTGACTGGATGTGTGAATATCCTTATTTTCTTCTATGATGTTAGTTTCAAATCGTTGATTTTCAATGTAGACAAGATCTGTTGGTGGACTTTCGAGACTTGGGTCCACTTCTTGTCTTTTTAATTTATTGTAATTGCTTTTAAGGAAAGTGACTCCAACGTCCTCTTTATGGTACCGCGTATTCGCATCGATATTAATTAGATTTGGACTTTTCATATCGCTAGACTGCTGAAGCACGGAGGTAACTACGATCTTTGAGCTTCCATTGGGCAGACGTGCTTTTGAGGACCTTTTTGTACGTTTCTTTATGAATGAGGTGGCTGGTAGCATCGTTTTTGTAGACTGCAAGATAGAAGTTTAAAAATATATGATTTAAAACTGTATAAAAAACTATTTCGTTTATATTACATTTTCAACAATCTCAGGACCCTCATTATCATTGGAAAAACCTCTTGGACTAGGACTTCGGTTTTTTACATACAAATTGCGATGCTCAGAATCACTAATCGATTCGGAGGATCCTTCTTGGGCCATCACCATATAGTCATCCACTTCATCGACTCTCTCCGTTGCCATTAGTGATTCACCAACTCTTGAAGAACAGCTTAAGGCGCAATTGGTGGTTCCTTCCATAGTATCTCCTTTACATTCGCTATTCTTCTTGCATGAATTGTTGTTGTTATTTTTGTTGTTATTATTATTATTATTATTATTATTATTATTATTGTTGTTATTATTATTGTTATTATTAATATTATTATATTTTTGAAAATGAAATGCAGCTTTATGGAGATTAAGCTTTGCTTTTCCTCCAATATCTGATGTTCCAAGATCTTTTGGGCTAGTTGAATCACCGTCGAATCTATTGGGGGTGGATTTACGTTTTCCCGACATCCTAAGGAAATACAAAACATAATTGTTATGCGGATAATGCAAATAATAAATATATGTTTATACACTAAGCTTCCTTTAAAACGGATGAAACGGAAAACATGAATATAAACAACTGCAAATCCAATTAATAAAACCAATTCGAAATTAAATTTTAAATTGTAATAAATGAGTTCCAGTTGTAGCTCAACTTGATATAAATTGATACAAGTTTTAAAAAAAAAGTTTAAAATTTTTTAGTCATTTGCAGAAATACTGTGTCAGGGAAAAAAAGCAATTTTATCGAAAGAACAATTAACAATATTTATAAATTCAACATAAAAAGTAGACCCAAAAATTAATTATTATGTTTGTGGAACGAAAGAAAGACTTAAGAATAAATATATCTTTAGGCTGACCTGGCCATTAAAAATACTGCCTAAAATCGACGATTACTATAAATCGTTTCTATTTATTTGCATTCATTTATTATATACATATATAATTATATATATTTTTATTAATTTTTAATTATATATATATAAAATAATTGTATATAGAAGACGAAGATTCAAATTTATTTTCATCCTTTTCATTGGTTATCAACTTATCAGATGAAATAACATTTAAGAGTTGATGGGATCTCACATAACTTGTTCTGGGACAACATGCATCAGCTATTTCCGTCCTGTAACATTTATTACACAGTGGGAGGGATACGGAAACGGCAGTTCGAAGGAAATTAAGAGAGACAATGAGACAGAATAGGCAAAATAAAAGGCTGAAAGGGAATAAAGTACTCAACAGCACAAACAACTTGTCATGCAAAAAAGAAACAAATGATTGTTTTTCCGACTCGCTTTGAACTAAGCATTTTATTTATAATGATGACTTCCGCTGCTCTGACTCCAAGTGGAGCATGTGCGACACTAGTTTCCAGAGCAACAAAAAACACAAACAGGCATCAATTCAAATAGTTTCCGACAGCTAATCCGAGCCCCGAAGGGTTCCTTTTCCCATTTTGATAGGCATGTTGTTTAAATTATTCAAACAAACGCAATACAAGCAACGGATTACAAAGGAAGTGTAAATATATAAATCAATTAATGAGGACATGTTTTTGTTCTCAATGCTTCAAAAATGCTAAATTTGCCTTGTTTTTATTTACATAAATCCAAATTCACGCCGAATCAAACTCAGTTATTTACAGTATCCTTTAGTATCCTTTAAAGCCTTTTGCATCAATCGTAAAATTTCTTCAAATAGCTTTCACCACACAAAAGTAAAGGTGTGTTGCTTGAAGTTTTTGCACACAAAAAAAATTTTCTACTTATAAATGTAATTAATAATTATTGAATCAAAAAATTCATTGTATATAGAACAAACTGCCGGGTGATCATATTCAGTTAGGAAAAAGCAGAAAGTACACAGTGCAAAACTGTGCATATGTGTGTGTATTATTATCCACAAAGAGGAGCGAATACTTTGTATTTTTGTTTCTGTTCCATTTACACTTCCTTTTTCCATGTACATGACTTTCGTTACATTTGGACTATTTTTGCATCATTTATCATCTGCCTGTCGAAACAAGTGCTTACAATTTGTCTACAAAAGGCGTAGAAGGCTATGAAACGAGCAACCGCAAAGTGTGGGGCGTGGTGACTTTTAACAGCCACGCGCCAGTTACATCCAGTTAGTGAGCAGGGTGAGGCAAGGAACACATAAGGAATGCAAAGGGATCGCAACCGAAACGCACTGGGGATTAAAAGTGGCGTCAGCCTAATAGCTAAATTTAAAGAAAAGTTCGATAGCAGCGAAACTTCATTCTCCAAACGCACTTTATTTACTCTCAGTCTTTTGCCACCGTACCGTTTACCGTTCA
Source organism: Zaprionus lineosus (assembly GCA_035044505.1). Lineage (NCBI taxonomy): Eukaryota > Metazoa > Arthropoda > Insecta > Diptera > Drosophilidae > Zaprionus > Zaprionus lineosus. The sequence goes on from JAWNNX010000282.1 coordinate 103,789, forward strand.
CCATTCACCGTTCACCATTCTCCATACGCCATCTCCCATTCCCCATTCTCCATTCCCCATTCCCCATTCCCCATACACCATTCACCGGTTGCTCTTCCCATGCGATAACATATTGTGACCACAAAGTATGATATACAAACACACAAGTTTTTATATCTTGATGCTTTTAACCGAATGCATGTGCGAGTGCCTGCGTGTGTTGGTGGGCTTTAGGTAAATAAGATAAATATTATTCTTTTTTCTTAAGCACCGCAAAACAACATCGATGAAGCATATGATACACAATACAAAAAACACACACTCGTAAAACATGTAAAAAATAAAAAAAAAACAGGAATAAAAATAAAAACCAAACCAACAAGAGGAAGGACACCAAATGCCCAGCACAATAATGAATTTTCAATTGAAGTTCTTCGCTCGGCGTTCGCTGTACACGAAAACGAAGCGGTGGAAAGAGGGCAAGGACCCATGTCTTGCCCAAGACCGAATACCATTGACTTATGGCATTGTTTACGAGCCCTTCGGCAGTAGCCTTCATGTCTTTGTGCACGTGCTGGCATTAAAAATGAATTTGGTCGGCTGAGCGGTTGAGCGGCTGAGCGGCTGAGCTGCCGCTGCCATTCGAATGGATGAATCTAATGGGGTCTACTTATTTGAGAAAACGAAGCCCGATTACCACTTTGCAAATTACCAAAGTCAGTTGCCAGGAGCCAGGAGCTAGGACTGAGTGGGAACAACTTAGAACTTTCATTCACTTACTTTATTTAACTTACTTATATTGTGGTACCAACTTATAAAACTCCTCACTGTACAGCCCAATATTTATATTACATACATTTATATTAAAAAACAAAGTGCAGTTTAACATATATAAGGTCTCTCAGGGGTTTTTCCATATGATTATCGATCAAAATATTTCATGATCGTGACTTAATAAATTGCAAGGATATTGAGTCGCACCTAAAGCTTAAAACGAAGTTTACCATTAACATATCTATATACCTGCCAATGGACAAATCCGCACAATAAATACAAGTAGACAGGCTGGCAAGCTGAGTGCCCATATGCATGTTTTCCACACTTCCAATGTTATGATCCACAGATGAACAGAGCGGCACTTACAAATCGCAGTTCAAAGAAAGTCTTTGTGTGAGCTGAGTGAGGCTGTCCTGGTCGCGCTTTGTGTCTTTTGTTGGAAAGCAGCAAGTGATGCTTGGTCAAAAGGGGGCAGACAAAAGGTCGGCCGGTCAGAGTTACCAACCCCGTTACTATTATTTTCCTGCCACTTGGGGTAGCACAGTATCTCAGTAGCATTACAAGCAAGTCTTTTATATATGCCTGGTTATATTTGTTCATTTGGAATTCCAAATGAATAGCACTTTGTCCTTTTGAACAGTCAGCAGCGCGAAGTAATTTCTATCAAACACTTTCTAATGTTGTCGCAGAAAGCAAATAAAAAAGCGATATTTTAATAATTGTACATTTTTGGTTTTTAATTGAAACTGAGGTTCCTAAACTTTAAACAGAGACCTACGCAGCGGGAATATGGGAATCTCGAGTCGAAGGCCGATCATAACAGGTTGTTGATTGCAGTGTAAGACATCCTTAGCATTCTTGCATCTGGGGGGCCTTGACATTTGCTGGACATTGGCGTATTAAGACCTTTATATACTAAGGCGATTATTACACTTGTCGCGCCCTATTGTGTCACTTCTGTACGGTACAGCCTAGGACCAAGGACCACGTGGGGAGCTTCTTATAATCTATACTCTTTGTTGAGGCTTCTCTCAAACAGTGAAATCCTTCACAAACCTGTAATGTAATGTTGCTGCTGGTGACTTTGCGGATTGTCAGTTCAACCCTCCTCAAACTCCTCTATTATGGCTTTTCTCTATTATCGATTATTTGTCTATGTCAACTCGAAAGTGTACATTTCGTTCATCCATATACATAATCCAAATCGGCTTTAGAGCCAGCATCGACCTTCTCTCTATGTGTCCCGTCCAACGCCAAATAATCATTAAATCACCAATCGTGGTTAACCGAGCCCAAATCGATGAGATAAGATGAGAAAACCTATCTTAAAGCCACAATAACATGTATTTTCATTCATTCATTATACATATATATATATAAATATAAATATATATCATGTTGTGTATATGTTAAGATGACAATCGCAAGAACTTCTTTTATTGCTCCTGAAAATATCAAATGCGACCGACCACTTGACCAATCAATAAATATTATATGCCGTTTGTATTCAACAATATGCTGAATGTCGTTACCCGGACACAGTCCTCACTGCCCTTGCAAACAGAACATCCCAGGGAAACCATTAAAGTCCTAACCATAAGCCCAAAAATTATTTTCCCATTGCGTCGTGTTGCAGGATCACATGACTCTTTTTTTGTTTCTATGTATAGTGTTCGTACAGATTGGTGTTAGCTCCTTCCATGGTTTATTACTTCTTAACTCTTGTCAAAAAAAGATTCCCAATGGTATTCCCAGGAACTGGTGCCGCATTGGTATTGGGCACGTTTTTTATTTCCATTTTTCAATTATTCAGATTCATCTTGAATTGGAACTCAATCCTGGACTCAAGTCCAGTATTTTGTTTCAGAGCGTTCTGATAAGCACAGGGGCTCCCATTAACCAAACAGCTTTCTGTTCTGCACATATACATAGGAAGGAGTTGCAGGAGTATGAAATCGATATAAAATGGAACTACTTCCTTGCATAATCCGTTTGTTTCTGTTTAAAGTACAAATTAAAGTAGTTTTCCATCAAACAGCTCTTTAGTTCTTAGTTTTTCACCATCGAGAAGACAAAGCGAAACGACACAAGTGAAGAAGAAACAAAAGACCTTAGTGCATTTGACAATAAGATATTCTACACGACATGTGAGCAACATCTGGGCAACACATGCATTTCAGGCTGCCCTCATTACGGATATGTGCGGAGCGTTTGCGGCGGGTTTGATATTAAAGATTCTTTTGAATGTGAATGTGTATTAGCAAAGGTCGAAGCCGAGGAACTTTTGAAGCAAATTAATTTACTACATCCTGGCGAACTCTACTGATTGTTGAAAACTTTTTGTTTGTATATTATATCCTTTGATTACTATCAGAATATTCGCTGCCTTCAATAGAACTCACGTCTGTCTTACGAGTCACTAGAAGTGTTAGTTAGCTTCTCAGGCTAAAATTATCTCCCAAAAATGCTTCATCTTTGACCTAATTTATTATTTAAATATAATATAAATTAAAGAATTTTTATTTCGAATTACGTTATCAAACACTGTTCGTGGTTGTTATAAAAATCATCTTTCCGTTATATCTTAACAATTTCCAATTCCTATTATATTATTTTAATAGCTTGCATTTGTGTGTGCAACAACAGTTGACACTCTGAGCTCAACTCCAATGATCCGATAACTATTCTTTCCCATTTCCACTCACTCGTACTTAAACAATCGAACCTTTTGTTTATTAACACAGAGGCATTTGTATTATATATTTTGTACTATTTTCTGTACTTCGGATTTCCCCTATTTTGTGCTGAGGAGAACAGACGGTCCCAAACAATGGAACTTTTGTTGCCTTGTAAGATCGACGATAAGTAAGAACTGCACTGAAAGCTTTCAGCTTTGAGCTTCAAAACTTGTCCACACTTAAGAGTTATGCAACTGGCCGGCTATCGAAGCTCCTAGGACAAATGGCCAAAACTGTTTTAACTACTTTAAACACAAGCTGCCTTCATTTAGTCATAGTCATTTCCATCGACGAATCTTAAATAATCTCCATAACTCCGATAAAACAGGCGATCGAGAGCAGAGAACAAACAGATAATGCAAACCACAGCCGAGCAGAGTGGATCAGAGCAGAGCAGAATAGAGCACATACAATTATTATTGAGTTGAGTAGTAGCATTGTGAGTCCTTGGCAAGTAACAAATGCCAAACGTACAGACATACGGGCATACAGACATACACACATACACACATACAGACACACAGCCATACAGACATACAGATATACAGACATACAGACATACAGACATACAGACATACAGACATACAGACATACAGACATACAGACATACAGACAAACAGACATACAGACATACATACATACAGACACACAGACATACAGACATACAGACATACAGACATACAGACATACAGACATACAGACATACAGGCATACAGACATACAGACATACAGACATACAGACATACAGACATACAGACATACAGACATACAGACATACAGACATACAGACATACAGACATACAGACATACAGACATACAGACATACAGACATACAGACATACAGACATACACACATACACACATGCACACATACACACATACACACATACAGACACACAGACATACAGACATACAGACATGCAGACATACAGACATACAGACATACAGACATACAGACATACAGACATACAGACATAAAGACATAAAGACATACAGACATACAGACATACAGACATACAGACATACAGACATACAGACATACAGACATACAGACATACAGACATACAGACATACAGACATGCAGACATACAGACATACAGACATACAGACATACAGACATACAGACATACAGACATACAGACATACAGACATGCAGACATACAGACATACAGACATACAGACATACAGACATACAGACATACAGACATGCAGACATACAGACATACAGACATACAGACATACAGACATACAGACATACAGACATACAGACATACAGACATACAGACATACAGACATACAGACATACAGACATACAGACATACAGACATACAGACATACAGACATACAGACATACAGAAATACAGACATACAGACATACAGACATACAGACATACAGACATACAGACATACAGACATACAGACATACAGACATACAGACATACAGACATACAGACATACAGACATACAGATATACAGACAAACATACGTACAGACATACAAACATACAGACATACAGTCATACATAGTACAGACATACAGACATACAAACATACAGACATACAGACATACAGACAAACAGACAGACAGCAAGCAGTCGGACAGACAGGCAGAGAGACGGACGAAAGGACAACGATCGAACAGATCAACTTAGTAGCTCGTATGCGCACTATGTCTCGCAAAAGATAAACACACATACAGAGACACACGCACATCTACACACAGGTACGCACAGGCTCCAGCTTTGACTCGAGCTGTAGCTGCAAGTTTCGATGTGGGCTTTGGTCTTGCCAAAGCCAGCAGAAACAGGAAACAACAATGTTGTACGAGAGATTTGATTTCTTGCATTCGCGTTCGCGTTCGCGTTCGTTTACGTTTGCTTTTGCGTTTACGATTCGCATTCACCTGTTGTTATTTCGAGTGTATTTATTTTTGTGACGATAGCGACGGCGACGGTGATGGTGACGGCAACAACAAACAACAAACAACAAAACAATAACATCAGCAGCTGCATTAACAACAACAGTAACAACAGCTAGAACAACAACACTAACATCAACCGCGACAGCACCACAACTAGTTTTCCATGTTTTCGCATCGCGCGGATTCACATTCCGAAGCTTTCGTCTCCGTCTCCGAGCCGATCTTAGTCCAGTGTTTGCTCCAACTCCAGCCCCAACTTAGCCTTAGCGGCGTACGCGATGGCCGGAGATCAGAGACCGGAGACTGGAAACCGTAGACCGCATCGGCGCCGTGATTCAGATTCGGCTTTATCTGTTTACTTGAAAACACGTTTTCACAGCATTTTCTCAATAGACTCCAAAGACTAGTGTACACGCAACTCTTAAGACCAAATAGATGCTAACACACGCACATACATACTAAGCTCGCGAATGATATATTTGTGTTTTATGCGTAACAAATCCGCGACCAGATCCAGGCCAGACACATACTCTGATCCTATCTCTGGCCGACTGCTTAACAATTTTGAATAAACACCTGCTAAGTGCTTTCCGGCAAAGGAATTTCACTGAGCCCCCTCTGTCTCTCAATAATCGAAAACTATTGTATGCATTACTCTGTTTATTTTAATTTTATATACATACTTATATTTCCATTCTATTACCACAAAAATAGCACATTTCTTCTTTAGTCTTAAAGTTGTAAATTGTGTTATCAATTGCAGGAATATTCCCATTTGGTCCCAGTTGGTAGCAACGGTCCAGTTTTACAAGCCTCACAAAACTCGATGAAAACCTGTCGTTCAGCAACCTCCCCCCTAACTAAGTCCTCTGGCTTATTCTATAGACGCCACAGTTGCTTGGCCTAATGGATGTTTGTACGAGGTCATAGGAGGAGCGAAAGAGATAAATACTCTTTTAATTATGGACGGTTCAACGCATTGTTCTTAACAAAACCCTGAAATTTAGGGTCGGAGAAAGTGGCTAAGCCCTTCGGTAGTAGGTCTTCTTGCACAAAATCCATAGAATGCACAGTGCGGCCGCAATCTAATAACAAAACTAATGTGGCCCCAGTGTAGTCACTCACACACACCTGTGTGAGCAGGTGAAAGAGAGCCTCTTTCAAGTCCAGGGTATCCCATATGTCGACTAGTTCAACTGAAGCTTGCCTCCAGCTTTTTTACTTTATTCCTGACGCTGTCGCATACTGTCATTGTCTTTCGCGTAGAAGTCTTTGGATTCGCCGCCTAGCGATCTAAGGACCTAAAGATCTTAGCAAAAATATTTATTATATATATACATATATATACTTGATACTTCCAAATATACATATGCGAATGTTATTACCTAAAAGCAATGTTATTACCATTGCAGCTTATTGCAGAGTTTTTCAGTGCCTAACGAGTGTGTGTATACCTCATTGTCTCTTTGATGTGACCGGCGCCCTTATTACAGTCTCATTCATATGTTTCGATCTGCACAATTTATGGTTTTTTTAGGTGCCACTCCTGAACAATCCTCAACAATTGTGGTTAAAGGCACACCGAGCAGTTCGAGAAGCAGATTTGACTCGGCTTCAATTGACAGATGTATGGAACACTATAATTAGGACTTGGTGAAAATTTCGGTTGCAAAGGTTGAAAGGAAAATAAAATTTTCTTTAAATATTTAACACATCTATATTTTGTTTTGTTTGTTCAATATATTTCGATCTACGATTTTGGTTAATTTTAATTCAGTTGTCATGTGGCACAAATGAATAAAAAGATATAATTAATATATAATATATATACATATATATATATATATATGCATATATATATATATGCATGTGTGCATGTGTGCATGTGTATGCCCACGTGTATGTGTATATGTTAAGCAGTTACGCATCAAGTCGTGCTTTAGAAATCGGTCGGCTATTGCAATTACTTAAAACCAGTTTCAGTCTTCGCATTGAAAGCATGATCTGAGTTATGAGCTGAGCTGGGCTGGCTTCAACCACATCCAGCAGGGTCCAGAGTGCAGGTTTGTGGTTGAAAGTAGTGTAAAGAGCTGTTTACGTAGCAAATACACCTGTTGCATTCATTGTTCGAACTCTGCATTCTGGTAATAATCGCTAGTAGGTGACTTTTTCAGAATCCTCGATTTGTAAGTGCTTAAATAATTGAATATTGTTCCACGGCTTAAGAATTCATTAAATCTCCCATTCTTTAATTAAGCGTGCAGGTTTATTAGATTAAAAAACAAGTTTTTTACACAATTTTGTGTTCATTCATTGAGAAGTTAAGTTTTAACTATAACTTATTTATAATATCTTTTTCTGGCCTCCTCTGGATAAGGCTTCAATTAAAAACTCACCTTTACTGATTTGCTTCTGTTACATATTACAACATTAAGTGTGTAGGCGTTTTTTTAATTAATTTTTAATTTTTTTGACTAGGAATTATAAGTTTGTTATGGCACTTTTAAAGATGTTTATATATATATATATGCGTTACATATCACTTCTAGTCTTTTGCCACACTTAAAGCACTACATCGACTGTAGTTGAACTGTGTGGCTTGGCTTACAGATTCATAAGGTGCATGTTATTGTAGCTGTCTCTTGAGGATCTTTTGAGTTTCCGTCATAGTTGACAGTGTCAAATTGCTGTCGACATTTTGACTAACAGCACGTAGATTGTACCTCCGAAAACTATTTAAGTTTACTAAGTGATAAGTTTTTGACCTTTCATTGTCACAGTTCAAATTTAGTTTTAGAATAGAAAAGTTCCGAGCGTCTCTGTCTCTATTTCTCTCTCTCTCTTTCTCCCTCTCTCTCTCTCTCTCTTTCTCTCTCTCTCTCTCTCTCTCTCTCTCTCTCTCTCTCTCTCTCTCTCTCTCTCACTCTTTCTTTCTTTCTCTCCCTCTCTTTCTTACACGCTCTCGTTCTCTCTCTCTGCGAACTAGAATAAGAGTTCATCTATGTGAACCTCACATGCATCTATCTAATTAAGATAAATAAAACCATTTTGTATTAAGTAAATTTTCACAAAGTTTAATTATTCCTTTAAGAAGAACACTTTTGGATTATTAATTAATTATTTTTATTAATTTTGGTTCAGTCAAATATTTAATCGGGATGTCGGAACTCTTTATTTTGACTGCCTTTTTGTTATCATAAGACCGAGTAACCGGACCACTGGAAAACCGGGCGAGCAACCGGCTAACCGATCCACCGAAATTGTAACTGAAACGACAACGGTAACTGAAATCACAACGACAACGACAACGACAACGACAACGACAACGACAACGGAAACGTCATCTACAAAAGAGCAGCGGCAATTGTAACGAGGACGCGACAACCTAACCTCCACCACCACCACCACAGCGTGGCAATGTTCAATTGTCACTGATTTGAATTGAATTCTACTTCCACCTTCAGCTAGTCCAGCAGCAGCTCCTCAAACAAACTGCAGTGTAAGAGAAGGCACGACTATAGCCAAAGAGCCTCAGGGTGTATAATTCTCTTTGGTGCTCTCTCGTCTATCCCAGCTGGGCAATCGTATTATAGCAAAGAGAATTTATACAGTTGTATAAATGCGCTTGGCATAAACTCTCTTTGTCTTTCACATGGGAGAGGAAATTAGAAGCAAACCAATCAAAATGAAGCGCACGCCAGCGGAAACCAATCGGTACCTTAACGAAACAGTGTGCCGCCCGCCCATTATGCTCTTATAAACCTGAATGAGATCAAACACCAAATGAAACTGATTGAATGGAATGATTCGCCTTACATGCTCTTTGGCAAATACTAGTATAACACAAGCTAACTGCAATAATAGATTATTAAAATTGTCTTTAAATGTTTTTCAATAAATAATGTTGGATGTTTTTATTAAAATGTTACTTTTGTCATTTATATACACTTCAATATTAACTATTTATTTTGTACTATTTATTCGGACACTGGTTACTCTGCAGAGCGTACATACGAATTTGGATTTAAAATTGATTTTAAAAAAAAATATTAAATATCTTTAGAATAACTATTTATTTACTTAAATAATTGATAACGCATTTTCCAAATAATACTGAAGCTATTTTTTGCAAGGGTGAGCACCTGTCGTCCCCAACATGACTTATTACAAAAAAGGAGCTCCCACAATATCCGTTAATAATAATAATTATTATTATTAACATTTTCAGACCAATAGAAAAATCTTTGATTTAATTACATTCTTTAAATATTCATCAAATCAATTCGTTTGTGTTTCTAAGATACTCAAACATGCGTATGCCATAAGCACAACAACAATTAAATTCTTGCATTCTTTTCAACAGTCCTTACACACAACATGCAGTCGTTTCAGGTGTGTCACAAAAAAACACATCCAGCAATGCTCACATTTGTAATGTGTAAGTAGCATTAGTGTGGCTGCTTTACCCAAATGTGTCATTGCAAAAGTTCACTTCTAATTAAAACACGGTGATCGAAGGAAGTAAATAGTCATTTATTTATTTTTTCTATTTATCGTTTCGGCTGTTATTGCCTAAACTCAGCCAGTTACTCAAGGAATGAACTCAAAAGTCCATCGTGCAATCGATAGTTTACCCCAGAGTAGAGACAGCATAATATACAGCATATCGTAATATAAATAACCGATTGAATCGGTTAGGCTGGGAGTAAATTGCTATCGGTTAATATGAAGCTTACATATTTCGTTGCTAGATGGCGCTGATGAAATATAGACCAAAGACAACCTACATATCAAAGAGCATTTGTACAGTGTACAAATGGAACATAGAACATATAATTGAAAAATATTACATATATATATGAGAATGTAAATATCTTGTACTATAACAATTTCAGAGACAACAGAGCAACAAATACAAGCCTGTGTATATAGATATAAAAATAAACATGTTCAAGCTGTTAACAAAAGCTGCTAGCAAGAGCGTTAAGTATGTGAATTCTTTTGAGTACATTTGGAAGAATTCATATGCAAGCCTGTATCTGTGGTATAGGCAGAGACAGCCTGAGCAAATGAACTTAATTTCGGTGCTAGCTTAATAATTCTAGCAGTAGGTGACGCCTACTGGTTCACTGGCGCTACCTATCGGCAAGTCAAATTTGATGCTATGGCATCCCTGGAGTCGTACTCAAAATGGCATTCAATGCTTTGCCACACTTGCGGGTCCTGGACCCCCAATGCCAAAGAGAGTGAAGTACAAGACAAGGAGAATAAAATACGGAGAGCACCAGACAGCACGACAAAGAAACTCAGCGAAATGTTAATGTTAAAAATAAAACTTCGAGATTGGCTCGGTTGTGCAAAGACAATTGGCGCAAACACAAAGCACCAACAAATATATGGCAAGCAGTTTTGTTTTTATGGCTTAACATTATTTGCACCAGAAGTTCACTAAGCAGAAGTTCAGAGTTGACCAATGAACGCAACGAAGCATTGGTTAGATTAAGAGGAAAGCGAATTTTAATGCAATCATCCAGGCAGAGGCAACTGAATGTATGAATTGTATTTGAGCTAATTAAGGGATAACTAAGGATAAGTAAATAATTGTGAGCACCTGCATTAAAACACCTGTGCACTCTTCATAAATGTTTCAGTCAATTAACTAAACATAGTTTATATAGAATTATAACATATATTTATTTTATAAATCTTATAAATAAAATCATTTTAGGATTAATCAGGGTTTCCTTAAAAATTCCTTGTTTTTAAGGGCATCGAGATAAAACATTTAAGGTTGTGGCTCGCATCAAATAGAAAATCATAATCAAAGCAAGTTGCCTGGGACATTTTTATGAAAAACGACCGCGCGATCATATGATACCCTAGGGACGAAGCAATGCATACAAATGAAATAATTTGGCCCTGCCTGTGACATACGCATGCTTTTGTCTATCATTTCCCTTGAACTTCACTTATTTAAAGGGCAGCCCAAGAATATAAAGGAATCGCTTTTGCTTCGTTTTGCTGATTTTTAAGTGATCAGTCAGGCAGAAGCCTCTGAATGAATGAGATGTATTTGCATGATTTATTAATTCTTGTTGATCAAGGGTTACTTTATGATGTTACACAATTGTAACAAATATGTTTCAAACTAATTATTTTAGTAACTAATATGTAATTAATTTACTATTTTCACAAAATATAGTGTTCGTATAATTTGGTGATGCCATGTGCTTCAATTTGTTGCTGAAATGTTAGCAAAAATAGCTTAATTTGTATTAAATTTAGTTATTATTTGCATTGAATCTATCTTCAAATATGTGCTTCTGTATTTGTTCTTGATGGACAAAATATGTGTGATATTTGTAAACACCACTTCGTCTACTTCGGCTACTCAAGCAGTCGCTCAGCATTCAGTAGTGCGGAAGCAAGACAAAAGACAAAAGCACTCAAACTCACAAGCTCTCTCTTCTCATTTTGAGACCTTTCAATCTCATTTACTCCATGTTCAAAATGTTGTCGTCTACAACAACTTCATTTTAATGTCTATAGATAAGTTGTCTCTGCGATTGGCTCGGTAAAGAAATTGACAAAGTCAAAAGCAAAATTTTAAACACACAAATGCAGAGAGCACAAGCACATTGGCTCGGTGCTGAGAGAAATAAATTTCGTTCTCTCTGCTCTTTGGCAAAATGAACACTATATGCCACTACATGCTGCCTTGTCTTACTTAGGCAGTTCGACAAGCGCATGATTTTCTGTCTTAGTTTAAACAAAATAAACGAGCCTTGCTATTATTTAGCGCCGAACTTTTTATTGGCCTGGCACGAGCTGCCAAACTTCTGTAGCCGAAGTTAACACGTGCATATATACAGCATGCTCGCATTTTCACAAGAATACAAAATTTGTAATATTTCTTGTCATAATCGACACATACTAATAAGCATTGCTCATGTCCTACAAGCAAGTACTTAGTATTGGTGTGTGGCTGTTTATATTGCAGGCAACTTTAACTGCTTTGATATTATATTTGAAACGAGCTACCACTTCAAATATTTTGCTTGCCCTTAAATACAGTTTTTATATGATGCCCCGTCCATTCATAAAATTACTTTTAATTACTTAATTCATAAAATTACTTTAATTACTTACTTTATAGAAATATTTGAAATTACATAATTTAATGATATATTTGTTATATTTCATTTTAGATATTTATTTTAATAGAATTACTTTAATTTGAAATCTGAGACAGCTATGAAATGTTTACATGTTTATATTTTGATGCAGATACACATATAATCATTTATGACCTTTTCAATTATCTTTTAATCAACGTAGATATACGTTCAGTTGCCTGTGCATAGTAGATTGCTTTACAATTAGCAAAGCGAGTCCAAAACAAGCAAAAGCGATTCCTTGATATTCTTGGAATTCCCTTTTAAGATGCAAAGTCAAGGGAAATGACAGAACAGAATATGCGTATGTAACACGCAGAGTCAAATTAATTCATTTGTATGCATTGCTTCGTCCATAGGGTATCATACGATCGGGCAATCGTTTTTCAAGGGCCACGAAGAAAAGCAAAACTCTTTCAAGTCGCTTCAAAAATCGTTTTTCGGCAGTGGGTCACACATACCATTACTCACTTCTACGATGTAAAAGTTACGTTGGTATGTATTTGTCACAGGCCAGACACAAGATGCATTGTTGCAAAACTTCATACAGAATCAAAACAAAGCGACCAAGAATTGTACAAAGCTTATGCCAGCGTGCAATAAGGAAGGCACTATGCTTTTTCTTGTCTACGGGTTAGCTGTCACTGCACGTGCACGAAATTTTCAATATATGTTGTCATAATTGACACACACTAATAAACATTTCTCTTGTGCTACGAGCATGCAATTATTAGTATTAGAACAACCCGAATAAAAATGTCCCAGGCAACTCGCTTAGATTTTGATTTTCTATTTGATGCGAGCTACAACTTTAAATGTTTTGTCTCGATGCCCTTAAAAAAAAAGAATAATAATGATACCCTGATCAATCCAAAAATGATTTTATTTATAAGATTTATAAAATAAATATATGTTAAAATTCTATATAAACTATATAAACTATATTTAGTTAATTGACTGAAACATTTATGAAGAGTGCACAGGTGTTTTAATGCAGGTGCTCACAATTATTTACTTATCCTTAGTTATCCCTTAATCAGCTCAAATACAATTCATACATTCAGTTGCCTCTGCCTTGCTGATTGCAGTGAAATTAGCAAAGCAAGACCAAAATAAATAAAAAAAATTATAAATATACTAAAATTTTATTTAAATTAGCCTTTGTAACAAAAATTGTTTTGTTTTTGTTTTGATTAATATTTTTTGCATACGCATTCGCATACTAACAAATGGGCTGTGTAGCAATACAAAGGAAATACATTAGTGTGCACATTGCCGGCACTGGCGAGCCCATGCTTTATCCATTTTAAATCAAAACAAAACTTCGTTACGTTCAGTGGGCTACACATACCAATGCTACCTTCTACGGTGTAAAAGTTACATTAGTATGTGTGTGTCACAGGCTAGACATAATTAACCTTGTTGCAAAGCTTCATACTAAATCAAAACAAAGCGAACGACAATTGCCAAAAATGTATTAATTGTATGCCTGTGTGCGAATAGGAGGGAAACATATGTTTTTCCTTTTTTATCTTTGTTACGTTCATTCAGAGAGCACTCTCTGCTCTCTGCGTTCATCGGTGGTGCAAAGCCAAATAAACAAAACTGCTTGCCATGTATTTGTTGGTGTTTTGTGTTTACAGCAATTGTCTTTACGCTACCGAGCCAATCTCAAGATTCTATTTTTAAAAGTAACATTTTTCTGTTAAGCCATCATCTACTCTTGTAGTTCGTGCTCTGTGAGTTCGTGCTCTGTGTCTCTGGTTAAAACCTTTGATAGCTCACTTACGCCATCTGTCGGCTTACATAATGCAAGGCTATGACATCCCTGGAGTCTAACTCGTAAAAGTTTCTTTAGCCCTGGACCAGAGACAACTTACCCCACAATTATTTATCTGCCTCAATTATCAATTAATCAGCCTAGATACGATTTATACATTCAGTTGCCGCTGACTAGCAGATTGCTTAACAAGTAACAAAGCGTATCAAAAAAAAAGCGAAAGCGATTCCATCATATTATTTAGCATCCCATTAAAGATGTAAAGGCTAGGGATATGATAAGCCAAGATATGCATATGCCACAGGTACACCCACTTAAATTCACCATAAATTCGCCGGTCGGGCGATCGTTTTTAAGCTCTATGAAAAGTAGCCAAACTTTTTCAGCCTACCACCAAAATCATTTTTCGGCAATGGGCCACAGACTGTCTGTGGCATCAGCTAGGCATCGGATGCGCCGTTGCAAGTCTTTAGTTTAAATCAAAATAAATAGTACGACAACTGCCAAAAAAAAGTATAAATTGCATGTCGCCGTGCGACTGGTAAGGTGTGCTGAAGCGGAAATGCCCAAATTTTCCAAGTATAGCCCAGAAAGTTGTTTTATAAAATGGTGGAACAAGCTTTCCGCTTGTAGAGGGTGATGGAAGATCTGGACATATTTGACTCTGTCGTGATGGGCTTGGAGGAGGATGTTGTTTTATCGGTGTTTACCTGCTTACCTGTGATTAAGCCCACAATCAAAAAACAAATATGCAACACTAAAAAGCTGGCTAGTTCAGAGTCTGAGGAGAGCAAATTAGGGGTTAAAGCCGACGAAAATTTTGAAACACATGCGTGGACTTACAGCGGATCCAGAAGAGGAGGGAGATGCCTCAAACTGTTCGTCCTTCCATTTCGGAATGGAAAGAAAACGATTTAAATGAAATACATGAGTTGCCAACAAAATGTTAGATGCTGTTGACGCAAACTTCCAAAGAGAATAATCAATCGGAACTGAATAAAGGTGTAGTTAGAGCATTGCACTAATCGCAGTACTAATCTTCAAAGAAGCATCTTATTTTCTGTCTGAAAAGCTCGATAGTAACTTCACTGCCAATTTCCCAGCAGAAGTCGCATCGTGTGGCTACCAAGCTCTACTTTAAACTAACAAAGGTGTCGTCGAAAACACTTGGAAGCGACAAGCACCAAGCATAGTGTGC
The DNA here is from genome assembly GCA_035044505.1 of Zaprionus lineosus. Lineage (NCBI taxonomy): Eukaryota > Metazoa > Arthropoda > Insecta > Diptera > Drosophilidae > Zaprionus > Zaprionus lineosus. The sequence goes on from JAWNNX010000282.1 coordinate 119,356, forward strand.
ACTTGGTGTAAAGATGAATAAATCAAATAGATGTTACCTCTTCGACTTTGGCCTAGATGTTTGATATCTAAATGTCCTACCACGTACAGTAGACAGACACCCACAAGAACATCTGGAAATTTGATTTGTGAATTGGATTTGAGTCTTTGTCGCGGCTTCACGTGATCTTCTAGCATCGCGGACTTCAAAACGGTCTTTGTTGAAGCTAACTTTAAAAACCTTCAAAAACCTATCATTTACATATTAATTTTTATAATAAAAGGATTATTGACTTATGAACAACTTCCAAACAAGTGATAAAATCGCAATAACAATCCATCTTTGCTCTGCAACAGAAGCCTTGTCTCCAAAATCTCCTCAACTTTGAGACAAATGGTTGCCCGTGTCCGATCGTCGCACCGTCCACTGGCATTAGATGCCACTTACTGACGCCAAAAGCGAGTTTAAGCATTTAATCGAAGAATTCATTTACCGACCGTCAAAAGGCCTGTGGTCCAGTCCTCTTCAACTAGTGGCCAAGAAGAATGGTGGTTGGCGGGCGTTCTATTATCGGAGACTGAATGACTCGAAAAACGTAGCTTAAACGCTCCAGCGCTATGTGGATTACAGGCTGTATCTACGATATAATATATATTCACGATGTCAAGCCGATTTGCTGAGCATGAAGGATATTTAGGTGCGCAAATCAGGTACGATCGATCATCGAATGAATTGACTGAGCCCCAGAACTGAGCATCGCATTTGGCAAATGTAATCAAAATGTGGCAGGAAGTCATTTTAATATTTCCAAAACCAAATACAGAATACAAATACAACTAATGTTGCGATTAAAGCAGTTCTGGGGCAACAAGCGGGGGACCACTAAACAATTAATAAATATATTTAAATTGTCCAATATAGTAATACAGTAAATAATTTTATAGCCCGAATTTACTTGAAAACATTGAAGACAGCAGCCAGAGATAAAGGTTAAGGTTGGTAAAAATATTCGACTTGATTGCACGATTACAGGAATAAAGAAAATAATAATGCATAATTTATGTATAATATATTAATTATATAACTTCATTATAAAATAAATATAATTATTATATATATATGTATATATATATATATAATAATAATAATTATATTTCTCTTATAATGATATATGTATATAGATACAGTTGCTAGAAAAATAATAGTAGTGCAACATTAAAAAAAAGAAAAGCCTTTGTTTCCGGTACTTCCAGTCGCACAATTTTAACAAAAATTTACAGTTATTTAGAGTGGAATGTCTGAAAGAGAATAACAAAAAAGTCCTGTTAGATTTTCATCCCTATAATTTGTTATTGACGATCTTTGACAAGTGCAAGTATGTATATATATATATGTATATATATAATAATAATAATTATATTTCTTTTATAATGATTTATGTACATAGATATATATATAGATATATATTTGATATATATTGTAATGAAAAGACTCAACGTTCCTATTCATCCACTTGAATATTTTTTTTTACATTTTTGAATTATAATAATTTGGACATGTAAATAACTTATCAAGCAAAAGAAATCAAAAACGTAAAATATGAAACTTTGAAATTCGTATATACTTTAAAATAATTTAATTCTTATGTTTGGTGAGTTTTTTATAATTAGGATCACAGTGGATTTGATTTGATTTGATGAGAATATAAAAAACAGCGAAAATTATTGTTTTGGCTTCTTCTTTCGGCATAAAATGATTATCCCACTGAAAATGTAATTCAAATTCAAAATTAAATTCAATCGTTTGGCATATGTCGTATAATAGTATTATTTCTCAAATTAGAACGGTAAAACAAAGAGCATTTCTACAAATATATTATATATACATACTTTTTAATCTTATTTCAACACTAATAAAGCGAACCAAAGTACAGTTTCGGTTTCTGTGTCTATAGGTCACACACTCATAGCAAATTGATTGTTTTTAGCGTGCCAAATGATAACAAGCAAAGTAGAAAATCGATTTTAATTCATATTTTCTTAAAGGAAATCTTATGGATAACAAATGGCTAAATTCCAATAAGAAAGGATAGCTTTTCTGAACGCTCAAAAAGGGGAAGAATTGATTTTCCGACTACCTCCTTGGTGCCCGTATGCATTATGAACAACACCATCTCTGCGTTAAGGATCTATGGAACTCCTTAAATTGTTACCACATAGTACTAAAATGAGTTAAGCTTCTAGAAACCTATAAATAATAAAAACCACACACAATATTCATATAATAATAATGTATTGATTATTTAAGGATTCTTTCACTTTATTTTTCATGCCTTTGCCTAGGCTACGACTGTTAGGTTTGTAGTGACTTTTTTAAGATTTGTTAGGTAATAGTTCCTTGGGCGGGGGTGTGGTCATTGATTTTGATTGGGCTCTGGAAGCCTCTAAGCTACCACGAAGTGCTGCGGCTGCCATGTACGTACCGTAATATCTGCTTAAAATGTGGGGATCGACATGATTAAGTTCCACGTAGGCTTTTGGAAGAGACATTGTCATGGCTAATGGTGATATATTTGCAGGTGATTCCGGAACCCCTAAAGAGACTGGCGTTGGAACCACTGCAATAGGGCATTCCCCTGAAGAACTTGAATCGTGTTGACTGCTGCTCAAGGGAGGTGATACAGAAACTGAAAAATTATGATGCTCCTGATCCTCCGTTTCTGCATCAAAAGAGGAGCGTCTTGCATCACTAAGGTACGAGTTATTGTCATCGGGTGTAAACATGTGTTGAATGACCTGGGTACTTAAATGGCGGGTGTTAAGACTTTCCTCCGGTACCTCATCGATGTCCCCGCTTCGATCGACCACACGATTGTCTTTGCCATAGCCTTCGTAATCACCATCGACATTTCCATTTCCATCTCCGTCTACGTCTCCGTCTCCATCTCCATCTCCATCAACATCAATATCTGCATCAACGTCAGCTTCAGCATGCTTTGGGTTAGCACTTCCTCTGGACTGCTCAACCACCAGTTCCCGGTGAATCGTCTGCTGCTTTTGTACCTGTACCTTTGTTATTACGGTACGTTGTGTCTGAGTAGTTGTTGTAGTGGCAGCGGGTGAACTCCTTTTTTCATCAACCATGTCGACTATCTGAACGTCGGGTGCGAGTAGTGAGGCCACATCAAACTGACGCTTTCGCGTCTGTGAGTATAAGTTGGCAATTGTTGTTGTCGTGGTTGAATTAATATAAGCAATGTGCTGATTTTGGTGATGAAGTTGATCTTGGTGCTGATGTGGGACTTGATGGTGTTGATGCTGTGGTTGTTGGTAGCTCGTGTATAGTTTATGAGAATTATGTTGATCCGGTTGCTGAATGTGAATTTGCTGTCGTTGTATGGCAGTTGCCGCATATTGTGGCAGATTACACGTTGGAGTAGATGTTCCACTTACGCTGCGTCCAAAAAACTGGCCAATGTAATGTTGGTGGTACGGATAATTCAGAGCAGCCAACTGCATGGATGTCTGAGAAACAGGCGGTGGTGGAGTGGTTAAGTCCAAGGGAGGTGGGCTGGGCGAATCCGTGCTAGTATCATCAACGGATAAACCCATGTGCCTTCGCACCTTTCGCTGAGCTTTACGTCGGCGAAAGTCACCTTTGCGAAAGTCGTCCAGATTTGCTGGATGAATGGCCCAATAATGACCCTTTCCGTTAGCACTGCGACCTGACTTAATAAAACAATCGTTCAATGATAGATTGTGTCTAATTGAGTTTCTCCAGCCGGGACCACGCGTTCGAAAATATGGGTAATTATCCAATATATATTGATAAATATCCGAGAGCACAAGTTTCATTTCTGTTGAGCTAAGTATGGCCATGGCAATGAGTCCAATGTAGCTATGCTGCGGCTTTGGTTCTTCGGGCTGAAAGATTCGTTGAGATTGGGGAAATAATGATATTGTTGAAAGCGTTGTCAGCCGATTGCTACTCGTGCCAGCGCAGTGAGTACTATATGGATGCAACCATGGCGGAATTGCAGAAGGACTTAGCCCCGCTCCTGTGACAGAGTTTGATCCTGCAGCACTTGTTCCTGCTACGTATTGTGGGCATCTTAAACGTTCAATATTTAGCGCATAATTGTAAAGCTGTAAACGATATTGTTCCAAAGCCATGTTTGTCGTTGGTGGAATCGATTGCCTTGGAGTTGACATCAAGCTTGCTCCGCAGCTAATACTGTCCGTTGTATTTACAATCGGATATAGACCTGCCATGAAATATAACTTACGCCTGCATATGCTTGCATATGGCTGCGATTATGCTAATATGCCGCTTCTCATTTTCTTTTCAGCACATTTTCTAAAATTAATTGGAAAAGAAGTAATGATATTAAATACAATATTATAATAATCATTAAACATCAACAAGTACGTAGCTTTTAAAAAAGCTAAAAGCATGCCAAGGCTTGCAAAATGGTATAAGAAAACAGCCCACAAAATAAAATATAAAAAACATATAACTAATAAACTGATAAACTGATAAACTGATAAACTTATAAAGCTAAAGTATAACATTTTTAATTCGGGTTTGTGCACATGATATGAGATATTTGAAATGGGTAGGGCACATTGTGAGGTCTAAGAGTCTGGGCATATTAAAAGCCTAATGATTATGCAGTGTTTTGGCTTTCAACGTTTATGTTAATAAGAGGTCCACTTAATGTCACTTCTTAAGTACTGTGCGTCCATGTTTCTCATTTTCAAATTTGATATAATAAAAACACACTTCACATCTGAAGGGGGCACGCCGCTTCCAGCCGCTTTTAGGTACATATTTTCATATGTTCATATATGCGCACTCATATGTAGAGTGTAGTAGAGTTCAACAAAAATGCAACGGAACCTCGAAATTCATTTATACTTATATTTATTTTTAATTTAATATGACTGGTAGAATTATTCTTTGACCTTTCGTCAGGTGAGCCCCGAGCTTTAAATTTATTAATTAATGAGAGTTTACCATTCCAATACACTGTAATGCACATAAATGATGATCATATTGTATCTTTTAAAATTGAATAGATGGTTTTCTTTGAGTAGACAAAATAATTACTGAATCATATCTTAAGAGCTGGAGAACTCCTCGTTTATTTTAAACTTTCATGTTTTAATAGTGCCCTTGAGAAAAGGTGTACAAATGTATGCATTGGTCAAACAAGTTTCCATTAATTTTTCGTCTTTTCAATATATATTAAAAAACATAAGAGCCATGTACATTCTTTAGGGTCAACACAATTTTGGATTATGCACATAGCCAGCATTAAAATACATGGATTTGGGTAGTTATTTTATGTTAATAAACATCTTTTTATATTATTTTAGGAAGTCGAATGAAATTGTTTTTATTTTTATGCGTAACTTCGAGTTTACATCCAATTTTACAATATAACGCACCCTTACTTATCTCACTGTTTTTTTTATTGTATTTCTTTAAATATCACGAAATCGCTGGAACAATTTACTCTCAACTGCTCATCGACTTTGGCCCGAGGAAGCTACATCAATCAGAAGAAGCGATATAATTGATTTTTGCACGTACAACCGAAATATCGCGTTCACTAGTTCATTTACACGTATTGAGATCCAAATCGTGCGTGTGGTCGACACTGAGTATTAGCTGAGTCTGGGTGAGTAAGCGAAAATTGTTCGCTGTGTCCTGAAAATGGTCGAGAAAGACCCGCCCCATAATTCAAAAATGCAAGCCATCGTATACATGCAAGCCTCAACGAAGTGTCAGATGGCCCGCCTCAAAACGCGATTGGTCAGCGGCAACCGAAAGCTGCTACTGAAAATGCTCTCTAACCAATGAAGTCATCACTTTTAAGACCCTTAACCAAAGTCAATTGCTCTGACTAGCGCTCTCTCTCGCTCTCGCACCTTCTCTAGAGTTTGCTATATTTTTCCCTCTACACGTATAATATTTATCTGTCTCCCTTTTACCTTGTCACTCGTTGTGCTTGTCTCCCTTTATCTTGCTACCTTTCAGATCTAGCTATCTATTTTTCACAATAACACCACCAGCAGCTGGCTAGAATGAGTAAAAAGGACTTTAAGAAATGTATTGTTTTGGCATTTTTATCAATTAAATGTATTGATTTAGATATACATGGATTTTACTTAATAAGAGGAGTGTGGTTGAATGTAAGCTCTGATTATCCGGATTACCTTTCGGGAATAGTACAGAATCTACTTATTTATTTCAACTTTTAAATTTAACCCAAGACGCCTGTGTAATTATGTCCTCCATACTTTACTTTAACTGCCCTTTTACCAACAATGTACCCGAAAATTAAAGGTATATTTGCTCTTGTAGCATAGTGTTCTTAGCCCATTATTTATCTCTTATTCAGATCACAACTTTGGAATGATGTGTTTTATCGTCTTTCAAACTTTTTACTCTAAAAACTTATAAATACTATCAATTTATAAAAAATTAAATAGGCTAAATGAAAAAAAAAAAGCTACAAAGGGTAGTTTGTATAATACTACTACTACTAACTATATAGATTAATACTTTGGTATTTATTTTGTTTTAGATAATTAGAAAGGTTTCGGTAAGTAATTTTCTCAAACGACGGGGAAAAAGATGCAAGAGTTTTATAAGACTATAATATAATAAATATAATATATATATTATAAGCAGAAACTAGAACTTGAAGTGGGTAAAACGGTAACGATTATTATATGTAGCTTATTTCAAAGACTTGGTGGATCTATATGTCTATTAAGAACTGAACTAGATATATATATCTTGATTTTATCTGTAAAGAACTGCAAAATGTTCCTCCTTTACTGTCAGTTTTAATATTAAAATATTTTTTTCGTATATATATTAGCACAATATATAATATTCATTTAATATTTTCCATCATTATCATTAGAGGTCCGTCAAATAGTTAAGCCATCCTTATAAAAATACGCACAAAAAAGATTTGACTTTAAAGCTTAAAGGACTTGCTAATTCTGTGCGTATGTGGGTGGAAAAATGACGGAAACTTTTCCTACCTCATAGATAATTGATTTATTTGGTTATTCATCTAATCATGGCCCAATGTGCCAAAGTTACTCTATAGTTCAGATACTGCTATGCATTGAACCTAAATAAGGTAATAAGTACCGATGCTTCGGACAATTTTGATCACTAGGCGTATTAGAAGCATTGGGATAATTAATATAAAAAAAATATGTATATACATATATACTTATATGATAAATGATGCATGATATATCTGATATATGATATGATATATATATGCATAATTTTGATCACTAGGCGTATTAGAGGCATTGGGATGTATACATATATCATAAATAATATATGATGTATGATATCTTTATATATCTTGCACCGACTTCTTGTATGGGATCGAAAATAGCAGTATGCATTTCCAACGGTCATTCAGATCAGGTCATCATATTTCTTGGCTATCCACTAATTTCAGCTATATAATTCTAGGGAATTGAATTTACTTACATGCAACAATCTAAAGTCTACACTGTGAACTCCTTAATTTCCGAATAAGATTTTTCGGGTAACTAAATTAAGAAGAGATCGAAATGCAAGGGTGTCGACACAATTGCAATTTTACAGCTCTAGGCAATGTTTGTAATTCATAGGTTTTTAAGGACGAAAGGTAGCAATGCGATTAAGATTAAGATTTTTCAATGTGTCCTCGTTGGCTTTAAGCCTATTGTTTACCTTGATCCTTAACACATTTTCCTTTATTGAACATTTTCGTCAAGCCTAGGCACTTTTAGCATGTCATTATTATTGTGGCTTTCTCAGCACTTGAGTGGTCAAAGAATTTGATTTTCCTTTGAAACTCATAAGTATTTTCGGACAAAAAGATCTATGGTTTGTTATGAATATTTCTTATGAAAGAACAGCTCAATAGAGAAAAGACCAAATTAATGGTAAGTTTGTTTTATTTGAGTAGGTCCTTAAACGATTGTTAAATTGCACAATAGCTCATTTAAAAATATGCATTTTGTCAAATTTTTAAATTTTCAAATTTTCAAATTTTCACATTTTCAAATTTTTAAACTGGGGAAAGCCGCTTTGCTGTCCAATCAATTTCAAAAGCTGATGAATTCTTGAAATATAAAAGCAGTACCTAAACGTCAATAGTCTTTGGATTTGATGGTATCGAGAGCTGGATAACAATTTTCAGCATTTTTAGTATTCTTAGTGAATTTATCATATTACTAAAACCGAATTTCTCACCTGCCTTTTGATCGTTCGTATCCGCCTCGAGCATTGAAGGAAACAATATAGATTCAAGAGCCCCGATATGTTTGTTTTGCCAAGCGTCTGCACCACTTAAATATGAGGAGTCATCTAAGGGGTGTACAGATGACAACTGATTGTGGGCAAGCGTTATTTTGTGGATGTATTCATCATAGGAATTCATTTTTTAATTGCCCACAAATGAGGGCAATCGAGGCAGACAAAGATAGGTTAAATTAATAGGCTCTGTGAATGGTCAAATAAAGTAGGCACAGTCTCCATAATTCTTTAAGGCAAAGCAAAGCAAAGCAAAGAAAAGAGATTTACTTGCTACGACTTACTTATTTTACAGCAAGGACAACGACACCGTTAAACATTTCTATGAATTTTATTAATTAATTCAGAACGAAATGAGCGGATTAAAGTGATGTGTATGATTAGCCTTAGAGCTTGTATGAAGCTTCTTACTTTGATTTCTAACATATCTGGCTTCAGTTCGCTATATTCCCCATGGTCTTTGTTATATTCAATAAACGGATTAAGTTATAAACCAGTAAACCATAATACGAACCACCCACCTTATTAAAAAAATATTCAAACCGATGCGTTTTGCTTCCTTGAATTTATATTTGAATGGAAAATATAAACTTCTTCTAGTCCTGCGTCACTTTTTATTGCAAGTCAAGGTTTTCAGTCGACGTCGCTTAGTAATGATAAAGCCGTTGACATCTATAATTTTCGTTTTTCATCTTTCGGTGCCGTATTCTATTTATTTCATTAGTGTCCCCTTTTTTCCGTTTAGCTGATACGCCTTATTGATGGTGTAATCCTCGTATTGTTGCTGTTACTCTTGAAATAACAAATTTTGTGGTTGCTTCCTGTTGTGTGCGTGCGCCATGGGATTAACCAACCCGCTCCACACCTAAGTCCCCGTTACATCGCAAGTCCCATTCCCAGCCATAGCATCAGCCGTAGTTCCAGTTCAGTTCCAGTTATCCATATCTCGTGCTGCTCGTTGCGTTTAAATACCGTTTAACAATTTCCCGCCGGCGAGTTTTGCACTTACTTTCCTATTGTTCGATTCAAGCAAATGAGCAAGAGAGTTACACTAACTACCCTTGTTCGCCCACTTGTCTGGTATGTCGGATTTAAGCTTGTTACAAGAATCAACTCCATTGGGACTGGTGATTTTCGAACAATTTGCAAGAATTACGCTCTCTGGAAATTGAATAGCATTACTCTTGTTATTTTATGTAAGTCTTTGTTGTGTATTTATAAGGTATTTTAAACACACAGTATTTTTAATTATCCTCTCGTTTCTTCTCTCAAATTAGATTTTTGACTTAAACGTGAGGGTTTCTCCTCACTCCTATTTATAATAACTATAATTTTTATGTACTTCAAACATTTTTAAAAACGACAAGTGAACTGCTTGAGCTGATGTGCGAAAAGTTAGGAGCCTTCTCTGGTAACAATAAGAGCCACCACCAACAGGAAGAATCGGAGAGGGGGGGCTAGAATGGAACACCCTTCATAGGCGAGAATAACCAGCTCAATCAGATAATTTAGAGGTATCTGGTTACATCCGACGCTGCTCCTTCAGCCGCCAACATCTGTCATCAAAACGCCACCAAGCCTCTTATGTGCTTCAAGGGAAGTATAACTCAATTAGAAAATTCAATTTGTCAACAATAAAATCGTTTTGAGTGCGCCAATGATACAAATTACCGTAGGTTACGCCAAATAAGTGCATTTCATATTTAATAATAATGCTCAATGATGAAGGAACCAGTCTTACACCTTGACAAAATTGACTTTTTACATTTTCACATAATATTAAATGAATCCACTTAGATTTATTAAAAAGGATCAATTATACTCACCCACCTGCATACCTTTATTGAGACCTTACCATACCTTTAAAAAGTCTGCCACAAGACCTCAATATTTTATCCGTGATGCTCTACAATATGTTAATTCATCAAAACTATCATTAACCTAGAAACTTTTGACTTTACTTCACTAAATAACAACGAACATATGCCAGGCACAAGGAAACTACTCTGACCTACACAGCTGTACAGTTTCTTGATCGACATCAATAGCGAGTGACTGTGTTTGAGACTTCCAGCGACAATAAAAGCTAGACACCGCCGCACTACGAACGCGGGAGCCTGTTACTTTCTGGCCTAACCTAAAAAAGTTATATAGAATTTTCTATCCTATTCACAAGTCAAACGCTACTCGACATACTACATACGTGTGCATTGATAGATTGATAAATGCACTTTTATAGCAACAGTACCAACATTTGATGTTCTTCACTCTTAAATGGAGCATCCCTAGGTAACTGTTAACTGTCATCAATAGGTCTCAATTTGATTAAATAAATTTAAAAAAAAATTTTAAATAGAAACCTGTTTTTAAGTACAAATTTCCTTATACATTTTTACCTTAAATATAAAAACGAAACAGACAAAATTTCCATTTAAACTAAGCCTTCTTTGGGGGTGTCGTTTTAAATCCAGAATTGGTCTGGATTCTTTTATCAATTTCTACGGAAGATTTGTAATATAAATTAGAAAACAAGATTAATCAAGCAATTCAACGTACATATATATTATGCATACATATCTATATTTTATATAATATATATATTATGTACATTTATGCATATTTAAACTCGTATTGGTTTTTTCTTGTGTACTCAAGCGTAACAAATCACTCAAGTTGAAAAGAACAAAAGTTGTTAATTTATTTACTAGATTGCGTAACGTATAAAGATCAAGTGTGCAAATGTACCAAAGAATAATGGCAACAAAGGCGCCAAAATACCACCATCACCGAAAAGGGGCAACACATTGTTCATTTTCCATGCTCCGCTTTCCTTCCCTGTTATTTAATGTATGAGCTTATGTTTTCAATGCTCGATTCAATAGTCGCTCGTCTAGAAACACAGTTGGAAATCAGGCTGTCATTATTATAGATTTTTGCTTGGGTGGTGAGTATAAACAACGACGTTTTTATAAAAATATACACATTGTATACATTATGGGTACCAAAACAATAGCGAAGCCTCGTCTCGGCTGCTATTCCATGTTTCATTCAATCATCAGTGCGAAATGCAATTGATGCACTCCCGCCCTGCATAAAACTACTTATTGACAAATACATCGATGCATCAATAATATCGGTTCAACTAAAATATGCTTTGGAAGTGCAAAGTGCAAAAAAACAATTTTTTTTTTTATAGCTATGTGCTTCTGCAGATAGGCTTGTTACATCGCGCTTAAGTTGGAAATTTAATATAATAAAGTTTATTTATTTAAATATATATATTTATTAAAACGGCAAGCATAATTTGATTTACGTCGCACCTAGCCCCAGTAAATGCGTGTTTACGTCCGGACAAAGTCTTTTAAAACAAGACTTTCGATCTATGGTTATTAAATGAAGTTTAGATAAGTATTCGAATCCTAATATTTTATGAGGCATAACGAAATTTACAACTTGATGAGCTTCAACCAATTAAATGATTAAAGCCAGAATCGAAAATGCACTGCATTTCATTGGTAAGGTTAAAATATTAATTCTGTTTTTACCAAACAGCCAAAAGTCAGTATTATATATACATACTATAACCAAAAATTATTTAAAAAAAATCAAGCTTTTAAATTGTTTTAGATATCCAAAATATAAATTTTATAAATATCTGGTCATTACAATCAATATTAAAAACGGTGAATTAGACGTATATGCGTTTAGTTTATTTATAACAAATTTATTACCACGTTCAATTGTGACTTGCCTTTCAATTCAAATTCAACCCTAAATCTAGCAGCTCTCAGCGATCTAAATAACTGTTGTGGCTGTAATAATTCAAAAGGTTACGGTCCATCGACATAGTCGCGTCCTCCAACATTAATGCGACCTTCAGCAGCGGTTACCGAAAATCCAAGAATACGAGCATCCATTTTGGTCATCTTACTTTTTTTAATTTTTTTTTGTTTATTCTAAGAAATAATAAGAAGTACATTTTAATTGAAGTGTTTCTGAAGAGTTTAGTTAAGTTATTTTAAAGCAAACCTTGTTATCCCCATTGTCATTACTTGATGGCGTAATTGCTGGTGCCGGCTTACACATGTCATCATTATGTGCGTTCTGAGCCCTTTGCAGGCTTTTGTATTTGCTTCGTCGCTCTAAAAATTGCTTAGCAAAATCTGTTGATTCTTTCCCTTCACCTAAAAACCAATTAAAAAAAACAATTAATATGTTTAAACATTCAAACAAAAGTTTACATTGCGTAACACGTCAGTTAGTACATACCCAAATATATACGGACATAGTCCTTCACTTCGTAGGGAGCTTCCAAGTCTTGTAAAAAGGATACAAATGTTGGAACTGCAATGGATTAACATATATATATAAATATATTTAGCACATATAAATAACAAATATTGTTATGCTTACCATCCACCTTGGCCGACATGCTGTCCAAACTTTTTATGCACCAAATGGTGAATTCACTTTCATACTCAGAAATTTTAACGTCGCCGCACATTTGACTCTTGACATTGGATTTCTTGTCATCGCTTCCAACAGTTTTGGGATTTATCTTACTAGAAGCCTTATTTTTATCTTGTGGTGGTTGTTGGGTATATGGCTGCACTTGACCACTGCTGCTTGAGTTTTTGCCATTTTTCAAGGGTGTATTTTGCATTACAGGCAGAGTCTGGCTCTTACGCAAGTTGCGTGGCGATGGTAACATAGATGGTGACTTGTTAACCGTTTGTGTTTGCGATTTGTTAGTTATTGAAAGACCGGCGGCTAGCACAGAAGCTGCAGTTGAAGTTAGCTGAGGCACAAATTTCGTTGACACTGAAGCAGACGTTGGTTCATCCCAAAGGCCACTATTAATTGTACCTGGGGTAACATTGCCAACAGAACCACTCCAAGCTTTATTTGCGCTACCCCAGATGTTGGATAAGCCACCGGTAATTGAAAGACTGGATGCTAACGCAACCTGTTGGTGGTTTTCCTGTTCGCGACGACGTTGTTGCTCGATCATCTCGTTAGCTAGTCGTTTAGCCTCCTCGGCCTGAATCTCTGCGAAGCTCATGGGTGCTGGTGCTGGTGATGCTTGCCACTTCATTAGCACGTCATTTGCCTCAGCTGCCGCTGCGGCTGTAGCGCGCATTTGTTTGTCCAATTGCTCCTGTTGACGTTGCTGGTCCGCACGTCGCTCGCGTCGTTCTGCCTTTTGAATTTCGGCCAAGCCTGGAGCTACATTATTGGCACTCGAACTTTGAATTGACCATGGTGCGATTGAATGGGATCGCGTTGATTGTTGATCAATTTTAGTGTTATTTGCCTTGATGTTTGCTCCAGTAGAACTAGTTGCTAAAATTTTGTAATTTTTTAAAGTTGTGTTCTCGCAATTCATTTTAGACGCGTAGGACAAGTAATTGCAAGGACATTTTAAAGTTTCAGCTGCTTAAAATAATAAAAATTTCTTACCTGTCATATTTATTGGAGCCTGCGAATTACCAAGAAGAGCTTTACGTCGTTGAGCTTGTATTTGCTGCTGACGTTCTTTTTCTTCTTGAAGTTGTCGACTTTTCTCTTCTTCTGCTAATATAATACGTCGCTTTTCTTCTTCTTGTTGTTGCCGCTTACGCTCTTCCTTTAGACGCCTCTTTTCTTCAACCTGCTCGCGACGCCGATCTTCCTCGTTTAATTTTGTGTCCGCTTGTTTTCCCTGTAACTTCGAGTTGGTTGACGGTTGCTGTTGATTCGGTTTGACAGCTTGTTTTACGTTATCCTGATGTTGCTGTTGATCCTTGTGATGTGTAATTACATTCAGGACAGGTGATTGTTCCCGCACCAAAGTCTGATGATTTTGCTGACCTTGCATTAATTTGGAAATCCCTTCTGCAGATTCCACTTGGTTATCGTGTGTCTGTTGAGCAACAGCTTCAAAATCCAAAATACTTGACGTGCTTCTTTTCCCTTGTTCTAAGGGATTGGTTTTCTGCTGTTGTTGCTGCAGCAAAAATTGCTGGTTCTGCTCTTCTTCTATTGTGGCTACGTCCCACAAAGTTACTTTCGCGTTTGGAATTGTGGCCCATGATTCAGTGGGTTGATGTTGTAGCTGCTGTTGTATGTTTTGTGGCCATGCCATTGGCATCATGAGATTTTGAGCTGCTAACAGCTGAGGCTCAGTCATAAAGTCACTAGTGGAGGTGGGTTTGACTATTGAAGCCGGTGGTTGCTGTTGATGGCACGGGCCTGCGCCTGTAGACGGACCTCGTAGCAGCATACGTAAATTGTATTCCCCTAAAAGGTCCAAATCAGTACTTGGGAGCTCTGTTAATTTGCTTGATTCAGAATCAGAGACAAATTGTTGCTCCGAACGTGTTGAGTGCTGATTCCGACCTTGAGATTGTTGATGAAATAATTGGGCATTTAAAATGAAATTGTTTACATCCAAAAAATTTCCTGTCTGACGCTGATCTGCGGCGCTTGGAAGGAGAAGCTGCTCTTTTTTAACTTGTTGTGCAATTACATCGTATAATTGACCACCGGCTATAGGATTCAACAAAGCAAGAGAGTTACTCAAACCACTAAAACTGCTAAGATATTCTGGCAGCACCAACATTTGCACTTTGCTTTTTACAATAGCTTCTCGTTGAGTGGCATCAAGCTGCTGAAAACATTCATGTTTATGGAGCTCTGAAGCAATTTGAAACTTTTGGTGTTGTAAATACTGATCTTGCAGCATTTGGAAATGCATTGTAAGCATGTGACATGTGTCCATGTTTTGTGCACTCAGATGACCTTTAACAGCAGCACTTAATGAATTGGCAACTGCGGTAACGTTATCTTTTAGTTGTTCGTCTGCACTGAGTGTAGAATTTTGCTGGTGTTGATCAGTTAAAGACAATGACATAGGAAGTACTGACGATTTGCGCGACCCCATGGTGATTGGCATATCTAGTGGCGTTGGAAGAAGGTGGCTGTGTGTAAATGGCATATTGTCATGACATAGTTTAATCAGTTCTCCAAGTGTCCTAAAGCATTTGTCTGTATACCGACGCACAAAAAGATTTTCGTTAAAGTAACCAGCCCTGTACCATTCTGTCATCTCTATGGCACTGAACGGACCCTGAACGTTCAACTGCGGATCACGATAAAACCAGAGTTCGTTTGGATTTACATTTATCATGTGAGGTGGAATAACAGATAAATTATGATGTTGCAAGTGATGATGCTGCATAGCCAAAGTGTCGGGGAACTGCAAACGTTTGTCGGTCATCTCGTTAATCATTCCAGCCCCTGTAGTTTCCTGATGCTGTCCAATTAACTGAATATGATGTTGAATTTGTTGCGCTGCATCGACTACAGAGTTTGAAAGGCCCGGCATCACAAATCTACTATTGCTGCCAACGCTTGTTGCACTCGGTATTTCTGCAGTTACGGCACACACTTGGCTTTTAGAAGCCACAGCGCCATCATCGTCCATTATCAATTTTTCAACTTCATTAGCTACTTCCTTAAACCGTTCTGAAATATCACCTAATGCAGAAGATACTTTGTGTGTTGGGGTTGATACTGGAGTCAAAGACCTAACTTTAGATATTGGCGTTGCTATACTGTTATCAACACTCAAAATTTCATTTTCAATAGCATCACTTGCAGAAATGGGTATTTTTGAATGAGGTTCTACGTTGTCTTCAATTATTGAATTAGAATCAGCTTCGACATGTTGATGTTCCATTGTGTTTTGTTGTTCGTGAACATTTGAAGCAGTATCCAGCACATTTAATTTATCACATATAACATTTTTAGAGTTTTGAGAGCTAGTATCATTCCTCAAAGTAATGTTATTTTTAACATGAGTCTGACACTCGGACTTGGCACTCTCGCCATGAAAAGCGCCACTCGAATCGAATGTACCACCCATTTCAGACGGGTTTTCCATAGCCCATTCGGGTAAATTATCGTCACCATCAGGTCCGTTGACATTAGGAACACAGCTACTTCCAGACCACGTCTGTTTGTTCTTAAAACCTATTTGACGGCTTGTACTTGAGCCTGCAGCAATTCCTAAGCCCGGCGATTTAACGGCTATACAAGCATTACCACGATCTGTTCCAACTGTTCCTATTGTAGAAATGGAGCGTTGTATATTAGCTGTTGCATTAACACCAAAGCCTGCACATTCAAGGTTGCCACTCTGTATAGGTTCCTCATCCCGCCAGCTTGTTGACCGCCCTATAAAAAAAGGGTAGCAAAAATTACCGACCAATAAAATTTCTTTGAATTTTCCTTTCTAACCCCAACGATGGGTGTTACCACCACTGCGCCATCCAGCCCCTTCATTTCCTGGTACACTATTTGCCGTTGGACCATCTCCAGAGCCATCTTCATTGCGGTTTCTTCGCCAGTTTTCCATATTACGACAATGACTTGAATATTCCTTGCGTGGACTAGAGCTCGGAGTTCCATTCCAGTCCAGCCCAGCAACACCATTTCCACTAGCGGAGGCGCCGATAGAAGTCGAGTCACCAGAGCCATTTCGTTCTCCCCAACTACGTTCCGTCTACAAATAAATTATAATTAAAATTACAAATACATACCAAGAAATTATTTATTTACCTTTATTGGCAGACTGTCGTCATAAATAGAATTTGGTCTTTGAAATATGTTATGATAAACTGATTTACCACGCATTCGACCTCGATCAACTGTTCCACCTCGACCAGACCCACGTGACGGTATCCCAAATCCTCCAACAGAACGTTGTAGCCAAGCTGGACGTGACTGTTTAAATAACCAAAATAATTTAATACTATATAATTTTTAAATAAAAAGAATATACATACACTACTGCCAAGCTGACTTTGGCTGTTTAGTTCTTCCTCAGAGCTTGGTGTTAAAGCAAGCGGATATTGAACTTTATCTACAAAAAGCATTTTAAATGAAGGCAAAATTTCTGGCAGTAAACAGTTCCGATCAAACAATGAAAGCATTTCCTCTCGACCATAACGATACTCCGGAAACATATTACGCGCAGCGGATATATGGCTGCTGTGAGTACTGGCCAGCAAATTTCCTCCACCTGTTCCTAGCCCAGCTATGCCACTGCTGTGCAAAGATACGCCAGTATGTATACCACCACCAGCATTAATAGCTCCAGTGCCACTGCCAACGGATGTCACATTGTTACCACTAACAACTGAGGGCTCCGCGGACATATTGCGCAACCATTCTGGTCCAAATTTCATTGAGTCTGTCATTTCGAGCAACTCTATCGGTTATTTTTTTCAATTCAATCGCTAAAATTACAAAAAATATGACAATTTTGACTATGAACGAGACAGTACAAACTAAATGACAATTGAGATTTGCGATTTTTAAACTATGTAGGGTATACAAAATATAAAACTTTAAATATTTTTTTTACCTTCTACATATACATGCAAGCAAGCATACAGGCATATGATTTTTCTATGTATGGGTATAAATATATATATATATATATATATATATATATATATATATATATATATATATATATATATAAATCTATATTATATATTTGTATATTATAATTTTATGCCCTTTATATTATATGTAAGGAAGTTTTTGTCTGATTGACAAAGTTTAACAATAACAATAGAAACTCAGTAAGAACAAGGAAACCTAACCTATAAA